>CM069904.1:150138192-150144723 GCA_036172215.1 Camellia granthamiana
GTAGCAATTGAGGTTAGTGTCAACCAAAGACAATACGTCTGCCAGCCGACAATTCATGCTCCCTAAAAAACCCGAAATCTCCAATGACTGAAGATTAGGAGTTGAAATTCCCAAATCAAAGACCCAAAATTCATTAAATATTTCACCGTCGCCTTCATAGATGTCCATCAAATCCCAAAATTCTCTCAAGATCAAATTTTCCAGACTTGCTTTGCTAATATGCAAATGAGCGAAGCCATAAAAGTAATACAATTCTAAATTCTCCAATATAGGACTACCCTCTGATATCTTGTCAATCACACCATCATTCAACTTGACATACCCAGTTGACAATGTCTTCAGCAATTTCCAGCAAACAACTCCTTTAGGCATCAAACTGCACATGGAAAAACGCAATTCTCTGAAGGATGAATTGGTAAATAATTCCTGCGGCAAGACGAAGAGTTCGTCCTCAGACAAGTCATCCTCAGGAATGCGGAGTTTGAGTTGGCGGCGTTCCTTGTTGCGAATAGAGTCCATGAGTTGATATTGGAAGCGAATTCCGACATGTAATCGAAATCAAGCACGAATTTTTTAAGCATAGAAGAGTTGCAGAGAAGTAGGGTTTTGTAAACAAATCTGATAAAATCATAATTTCTTTCATAACTAGTATCACATGATTCGTGAAAGCGGTAACGGAAAACAAGTGGTGGAAGGGTAGTCCAAAGGTATTGCCATCTTTTGGACAAAACATGGGTTTTGATAGTCTTCGATGGTGGGTAAGAAGGAGAGAATATGAATGAGCAGAGAGTCAGGCAACATACTGATTCGATTGACGATGGTGATTTTCCTTCTGCAACCTTATCAGAAAGTTGCCCATAGTGGCGCCCACCGGTGGCAACTGGGGGATAAGCGGTGGTAATGAATTGGACAAATAGGTGAGAAATAAATTAATAGGTAAATAACACGTGTATATATATAATCAGATATTTTAATATTATTTTTATAAAATGATATTATGATATTTTTAAATTCTTTATATTATTATTCCAAAATTATTTGAAATAGGGTTTTAAAATTAATATGATTTGTCATTTATCATGTATTTTGGATGCAATTTTAAAAAAATAATAATAACGTGGTAGAATATAGTTTTGTAAATTGGAAAAATAAAATTAAGTTGAAATCAAATATTTTTCTGAATAATTTCATTATGGAGATATTTATTTTTATGGAATTCAACATGTTGGAAAAATTATTCAGTTTGGTTTAGATGTTAAATCAATTTTTGGATTGAAAAATCCAAAAACATGTTTGGTTAACTCAAAATTATTTTTTTTCTCTCTTCTTTTCTCTCTCTTTTTTTTTTTTTTTGGGGGCAAATTATATTAAACTCTTTCAAACTATCGATCATTTATATTTTATCCCCTAATGTTTTAAACCCAACAATTATCTTCCTCAAACTATTTAAATTTGAACATTAAGGCGTCATTTGGCATGCTAGAGTTTTAACCTAAAAGCTAAAAAGTTACAAAAAAAAAAAAAAAAAATTTAAAAAGTTTATAACCTATACAAAAAAGTTAAAGATTTCATTTTTTATCTATTTTTTGCACTTTTTTTTATAAAAAAATAAAAAGTCATTTCAAACATACTAGTTTTTTTTTACCTCATATTTTAGCCAAAAAGTCAAAAACTTACTAAAATAGCCTGTATCCAAACAAGGCCTAAATCCTGTTAGTCATCATTAGATATTTGAATGAAAAATTATCAAGTGTTGTGTACATAATGATTATATTAAATTTTCACAAAAGGTAAAATAAGATAATTTGGTCATAAAATTTAATATAATCATCATGTGCATAGCACTTGACAATTTTTCATCCAAATATTTAACATATAACTAACAGAAGGACTATTTTAGTACCTTTTTTTACTTTTTACGAAAAGATGTGCAAAAAAATAAAGAGAGTAATATGACAATTTATAATGATTTTTTGACTTTTTTCCTAAAATTAAATGTTACCGAACGAGGCCTTAATGTTCAAATTCAAATAGTTTGAGGGGCCAATTGTTGGGTTTAAAACATTAGGGGGTAAAATGTAAATGGTCAATAGTTTAAGGGATTTAATATAATTTGCCTTTATATGTATATATATATCAATCAATCAATCAATCAATTAATTTTCTCACATCATACATTTCAACTACAAAATAAATAAATTTACAAATCATGTCAAAATTATTTTCAAACTTAGAATCAAACAAGCTTTTACTTTCAAAACTCTTTTAAAAAAATTATCTTTTAAAATACAATTTTAAATTCAAAAATTTTTAAAAAAAGAATAATGTTTTGTAACTTGAAACTTTTCCCCCCGAATCCCCCTAATGCCCAGTCATTTTGGGCATTTTTTTTTTCTTTTTTTCTTCCATTTTCCAGTCTGAAACGCAGAGAGGAAGAGGGAGAGAAAGAGAGAAGAAGAGGGGAAGAGAGAAAGAGAAGAGAGGTTAGACGATCGCCGATCGTCGCCCAGCCCGGTCGTCGTCGCAGCCCAACCCCATCGCAGCCCAGCCCCGCCGTCGCCTCTGCCCCCTACCTTCGCCTCTGCCCCCCTCCTCTGCCTCCGCCTCTGACTAAGCCTCCCTCTGATTGATGTTGGCCCCTCCTTTCCTTCTTCTTCCTTTCCTTCTTCTTCTTTCTCTTTCTTTTCAAATTCGGGGGATTCGGGGGTAGCTCTTTCGAGCTACCAAGCATAACTGTTAAAAAAATTAAACCAAATGGAGCCACCATACACTTAAGTGAAAATGAGATGGCACGGAACAGCAAAGTTTTTTATTATTATTATTATTATTATTATTATTATTATTATTTGAATTAGTGTTAAAGTAATTCTAATATCCTGAAATGACCCGATACTATTATAACCAATATGACATAACGTCCACCCCAAATATATATTTATATAACTTGAAATAAATTCAAACAAAATAAATAAATAACATATCGGATTTATTTATCGAACTGAATTAAAATTAAGACCAAGTCGAATGTGTGACACTCTGTCCTTAAGACAGATTCGCCCCCGCTACGGTACTTACGGTTGAGTGGTGTCTATCTCTCAGGATACAATGATCTTTACAAATTGTAGTAGTACTCCAAACAATTTGTTCGGCGAACCAAACCTGTGTTCTAACTCTCTGAATATTTATTCCTAAAACTAAATATGAGGAATAATACACTAATGAAATCTGGACAGCAAAGAGAAAAGAAATTCAGAATGAATTTCCGGATAGAAAAAATATCATACCCAAGATTGCTGAAATTGATGGTTTTTATAGGCAACTTCATAACAGTTAGGACAACCCGAACAGATATGAAAAGTGGTCAATGGGTGCCTTTATTCAAATGAACAGATTTGTTTGAAAAAATGAATCTGACTGTTGCTTGTTTATCAAACCAGTCCCGGTTGAGAGCTCGAATCCGAGCACCCCGAATGCCCCTAATCGACGAAACGACGTCGTTTCGGCATTTTTTTTTTTTTTTTTTCATTTCAAAAGAAGAGAAACAGAAGGAGGAGGAAGAAGAGAAGAGAAGAAGAAGAGAGGGGGAGGGGAGGGGGCCAACAAACTAGGGGAGGGGGAGGGGCTGGAGGCGGAGGCGGGGTGGAGGAGGAGCTGCCGGAGGCGAGGCGACGCTGCGGCGACTGGAGGCCACGATCGGCGACTGGAGGCCATGATCGGCAACTGGAGGCGACGATCGGCGAGCCTCTTTCTCTCCCTCTCCCTCTCCCTCTCCCTCTCCCTCTTCCTCCCTCTGCTGCGAGCCTCCTCTCTCTCTCTCTCTCTCTCTCTCTCTCTCTCTTCTGAAAATCGGGGCATTCGGGGTTGGGGCATTCGAGCTCCCACCCTTTATTCTTTATCAAACAACTTGAAAAAGGTTGCCAATGTGTAACAGTTAAAAGAACTGTTGGCTCTTTATTATATAAACCATTTAAATATATATATATGTTAAACTATTGAAATAGTTTAATAAATAAATAAAGAGTTACAAACTTTAGGAATCTAAAATTTGAATTTAGAATTAAATTAAATTCTCACAATTACAAACTTTAGGAAACTACTTAGGAACCCAAAATTTGAATTTAGAATTAAATTAAATTCCCACAATAATTTTTTTATTGAAAAAATTCAAAAGAATTTTTATCTAAAAAATTAATGTTAAACTCGAAAACGACGTCAACTTCCCATTCACTCATAAATGGTTTTGACGTTCCGTCTTCACCGTGTGACTTGCCACGCGGCAAGGAACACGTCACCTCTTCAGACCCACCCCAAAAGACGTTTGGAGCCCACTCAATTTTGAGCTAAAAAATATGCCTATATTAAACCATTTTTCCAACAGTTTATACATATATATTTACATTGATTGTTTATTAAATAAAAAAAAAGAAAAAAAAGAAAAGTTGATTATATTTGTATTTGAGAGAAGATGATAATAAATATTATAGAGTAAATTACTGTGACCATTCCTGAGATTTAAAAAAATTACAAATCTCATAAATATAATATAATTACACTTCATTCCCTTTCAATAATGCAAAAGAAATTATAATTAATGTAGATGAGTGTAGACATATTGATAAACAAGAGTAAAATACACATTTTAATGGGAAATATATATATATAACAACATCAATTTTCTATTTGTGCGATTAACAAATTACTAATAAAACGATAGCACTATACCTCACATTGGGGTTTAAATGAGCAATTCAACATGAAATTACGGAACTCAACTCTTATGAAAAAGAGTTTGAATTCATTGTAGTGTTTATTTATCTCCTATTATGAAGGTTGTATATAGTTAAATGGTAGTTGTAACACTTGAAGCAATTGGACCTCTCCCTCCCTTCTTGCTAACGATAATCTAATTTTTTTTAAAGTAGTTTGTCTGCCTGAGCACCTAATGCAATTTTAAGAAACTTATGAATAATAAAATAAAATTCATTTTCTTCTTTTGTTTGATTCTTTATTTAAAAGGCAAAAAATCTTCCATAAGAAAATTGAAAAAATTAAAGGAATTTAAAGAGACATATATAAAAAATGGAAAAAAGAAAAAAGTAATTATATATATTCAAATCATTGTAGATTTTGACCCCAAGTTGTACCTAGTTTTCATTTTAAAGAAAATGGATAAAATATTAATTACATTGTTCTTTATTTTGTTTTAAAAAAAAAAATTTCAGTTTTTTGCATTTCTGTTGCATAACAAAGCCTCAAATGTTTTCGCTCTCCCTCGTTTGGCAAGTGGTTTTTTTAGCCAAAAAGCTAAAAAGTCACTAAAAAAATCAAAAAGCAAAAACCAATACAAAAAAGTCAAAGATTCTATTTTCTCTCTACTTTTTGCACATCTTGTTATAAAAAGTCAAAAAGCCATCCAAAACATACTATTTTTTTTTACATCACATTTTAGCCAAAAAGCTAAAAAATTACTAAAAAAGCATGTTCCCAAACAGGACCTTAGCTCTTTATTGTTTCCTTCCTTACACAGCTTATAATTCTTAATGAAAAGTGCTATGTTGGTGCACCTGGTAATATTTTTTTACTGGCACACTTGAATATTTAATCAGATTACACAACAGCCCCTTATAATGGCCCTGTTTGGTAGAACTTATTTCCAGTTTATTTCAACTTTTAGCTTAATTTAAGCTATTTTGATGTGTTTGGTTCAGCTTAATACAGCTTATAACTTTTTGTAAGTCAAAAATCAACTTATTCTTTGAGTGGGGGAGGAGAAACTTAATTTATAAGTCAAAAATCAGTTTCTGTTCACAGTTATAAGCTGTTAAGTTATAAGCTGTAATCACTTTCCCACAATTCTACCAAACGGGGCCAATTAAGTAGATCCATTGCAAGCTATGAGTATGAAATAGAGAAGTTTTTTTGCCCTAAAGAAAACAAAATCAAGATACCAAAATAGAAATAAATCCACATTCTTTATTTAGACTTCTCTACAATATTTAGTGAATCAGTAGGACATATGTTATTGCTTTGCCTTTGGAATAGAACAGTCTGATATAAAATTCCTCTTCAACAATCCACTACTAGGCATTTTCAATTTATTTATTTATTTATTTTATTTTGAAGAAAACATACTACTGTTATATGGCTAAATGTTCCAAATCCCACGGTACTACGGAGTTGAAATCTCTCTGGGATAAGCACAATATATAAACATACAAACCTGTTCATCAGGTTATATTTCTTAATCCACAGATGGTCTCACATTATAACAAATTTGAGTAGAACTTGAGGTTATAGCAAAATCATAAAATCATCTTGTTTTTTTTTTAATCCCATGGTCATGTTTTTTTTTTTAATCCCATGGTCATGTTTGTTTGAGAGGACATGGCTTTAGAATAATAATCTAATAAAATACATAATTCCATGTTTGTCTAAGAAAATTAAAGTCCAGACTAATAATCCACCTAGACATGTATCCCCCATCTAATGGACAATTGAACTCTAAAATGGGGATTAAGGAGATATTAAGAC
>CM069904.1:150144923-150305816 GCA_036172215.1 Camellia granthamiana
GTGTGTATGTCCTCTCCCCCTGCTGTGTAGTGTCTCTCCTTTCTCTCACCTTTCTCTCCCTAAGCCGAGAGAGAGATAGATGGGTTTGCATGTGTGGTGTCTCTATGTGTTTGTGCTGTCGTGTGTAGTGAGAGGAGAGTCAGTTGCTGTGTGTGTGGATGATGTGTGTATGCATGTGTTTGGTGAAGCTCGGTCTTCCCACAGAAAATTCAAGAAGTGCTCACGATTCTCCGAGGCCCCCCCCCCCCCCCCCCCCCCCCCCCGAGAGAGGGAGAGAGACCAGCTTTTTACATTTTTGTTTCTTACCCCCCTCTGTGTCAATTGCACTATCATCTCCCATAAAATATCCCCTTCTCATTTCCTCTTAGCTGTTTCCACCACCCCAAAAAAAACATTATCATCATCCAGGTGACCCCTCCTCTCCATCTTCTATCATCATGTCTCTTTTTTTTCTTTTCTTTTTCTCGTTATTCTCCACAATTCTAATCTATCTCCACCGAATTGAGCACCAAAGAGATATTGTCTTACCCACCACCTTTTTATGATTGTATTCTCTCCCATGTAAAGAAATAATCATCATTCTCTTTTACAACAAGAGAAATTCCTGGTAGCTCGAATCCGTGGCTCAACTTTTGGCTCGAGACCCAAAACGACGTCGTTTTGGGTCTCGAATTTTTTTTTTTTTTTTCTTTTTCTTTCTCTTCCTTCTCTTTCTTTCTTTTCTTCGTCTTCTTCGTTGAACCTGCAACACAGGCGAGAGAGAGAGGAGAGAGGAGAGGAGAGAAGGGCCCATGCCGCCGCCGCCGTTCGTCGCAGCACGCCGCCGATCGTCGCAGAAGCTCCGATCGTCGCAGCACGCCGCAACTCGTCGCAGCCCCGCGCAGCTCCGCCTCCGGCCCCGACTCCTCCTCCGGCCATTTTTATGGCCCCCTCCATTCCCTCCTCCTTCCTCCTCCTCCTCCTCCCTCCTCCCTCCTCCTCCTCCTCCTCCTCATCCTTCCTTCTTCTTCACTTCTTCCTCTGCTCCGAATTCGAGCCGAATTCGAGCCTCCGAATTCGAGCTACGAATCGGAGCTCTTACAACAAAATCTTTATCCTCCACCCACATGAACACTCCACCGAAAGGAATGTAACCAACACCTACCAAACCAACATCATCATATATTCTCTATACCCAAAATTCTTTGACTTCTCTCAAAACAAATCCCCTGACCATACCATCTATATATATATATTTTATTTTTGTTTTTTTTTTATTTTCTATTTTTTTATTAAATATTTATCAATTTATATAAAACACACCTAAAACAAATGTACACACACATAAATTTATATAAAACTATAAAATTATAAAATACTACAAATTAATAAAATATTAGTGATGGCCAAAATGGGCGAGGTTTGGGATTAAAGCTTCAATTTGATTTTTATGCTGAAAAATTCATAAAATAGCACATTTTAATTTTCATTAGCGGGTGGTCAAAAGAAGGTGTCCAAGTCTTAAGGGTGGTAAAAAATTGGGTGTCTATATAAGCCTAAAATCGATTTCTACACATGTTCCACAACCATTACCCGCCTACATTTCAAAAGCTAACAATAAGTTTGCATTTTCAGGGTGGATTGCGGGCCTGCAGTTTGTTACATCATGAGGGCGTATGTATACCGTGAAGACATTGTTGCTAGCCTAGCTCGCTATGAATGATGTCAAGTAAGAGACTCATTAGTACACTTTTTTCTAAACCACAGAAAGACAGTGCAATGTGAAAACCTATAGGTGGGGGTTGTCCACCTATCACTGTTACCCAAATCTGTTATCCACATTTAAGACAATTTAGTGTTAATAGATTTTTCATATTGGAGTAGACTAGCTTAATTGTAAATCAAGTCTATATCATTGCTTGTACAGATATTTTTCAGTCAATATATGTATATGCATTTTCAGGCCTATTTTGTGTTGGTCATGCACATTGAGATTGAATTTTCTTTTTCTTTTTTTGGATACACATGACATGATGTAAATGTTCACATCACAGAATGATCGTACACTTTCTTCTGTTTTAAACCATACTACATGGATGTGAATATTATTTAAAGTGTTCATGTAACACAATATGACAGGTGTAAGTATGATATTTCTTAACACAAGTCAATATTCACATCTAATAATTTGATGATGTGAATATTTACATCATAACTTCTGATTATGTGAATGGCCCCCTCCAATCACCACCCCCACTACCCCCCACACACACGTGGCGGGTGGTGATTGGAGGAGAAGGAAAAAAAGAAAAAAAAGAAAGAAAAACTGGTCAATCAGAGAGAGAGGGGGTCAAAGGGGGGTGCCTCCTTGAGAGGGTCCAACTCATTTTCCATATTATTATAAGTAAAAGAATAATTTATATGCAGTAATTGATATATTAATTAGTGTACTGATAAATAATGTAACATAATTTTAAAGGTTTTGAGATTTATAATTTGTATAGTAGATGTGGTCAATAATAATATTATAACATATGTTGATATATTAATTGGTATACTAATTGGTACATGTAGGACCACTGTAAACAAAAGGGATCCAGAGATACTGCTGCGCCCAACTCACAGCAGTTACTGCTGTGAGCTAAAACGGCGTCGTTTCGACATTAAAAAAATAAAAAAATAAAAATTTTGTTGACCGTTCAGAGGGTTTGAACCCAGGCCAACTGGGGAGCAAAACCTCTTTCAACCACTGTGCTACTCAGACCTATGAATATTTTGGACATATATTATATTTATTACAATCATTATTCAAGCATAAAAAAAAATTTACTACCTGCTGTTATTACAATCTTTATTCCAACATAATTTTTTTTTTTTTTTTTTTTTATGCTGAGGTACCCTATTAGCCACAACTAATAAATTCCGGATATAATCTGTTAATGCATGATGTTAATTTTGTACACAACCACGCAACCACACCCAGCTTTTCCTTTTTTTTATCACCCACCAACCCCACTCAACTTTCTTTTATTTTAATATATATATATATGTTTATTATAATATATTACCCAAGCCTCCCACTATGTCAACTTTTGCACAAATTCATACCTCCTTTTCTTTTTCATCTGAAGCAACTGAGTCAATCTTCACCTTTTGCACTCCACCCACGTTGCTTCACTTTCTTTATTTTATTTTATCTTTCTTTTTCCATTAAAAAAAAACAAACCCATTCACAACCACCTCGTTTTCATTCTACAACTTGTCATTTATTCAGATCAGGGATCCATCCCGTTCACCGTTCTCCAACCACAAAAAAAAAAAAAAAAAAAAAAAAAAAAAAAAATTAACATCTCTACTTTGTGTTGAGCCGTTTTGCTCAACTTTATCAATCCCTTTGTTTCAACCTCCAATAAGTTTCTATCTTTAAACCTATTTGAGTTTGAGGGGGGTATTATACATATATCATGGTAAGCATGGTTACACACCATGCGAACCACCCAAGCTGGTGAGCATTGTTATACACCATGGGAACCACCCAAGCCACCCCATGGCGCACTCCTTAAGTCGCCACCTTGGTGCACCACCAAATTCTTCTACATCGGTCCGGCATGACCCCGTAAACTGTCCCGATATTGATTCCGGTTAGTTTCTACATCGGTCCGACATGACCTCGTAAACTGTCCCGACATTGATTCCGATTAGCTGGTACAACAGTCCGACACGACCATACAGTGTCTTCACCAACGGTCTGACACGACCATACAGTGTCTCCTATCCTATTTTATTTTTAGTTTATTTTCACGTTTTGTTACTCTTTTCAAACTCAAACTCAATTTGGTTGGTTCCTATCCTTCTTGAGTTTGAGGGAGGCTGTTAATGTATTATATGTTATTAGCTATAAAGTGTCCAAGCTGTAATCATGATGTCTTTACTTTCGATTCCTTTAGCAACACTGAACATACTCTTCTCTCTATAAAGAAGAGCAAACTTCTCCTTATATATTACACTGAATATATCAATATAACATTCATATACACATTCTCTCTTTATACATCTATACATTAAATCTAATAATATACATGAAATATGAATATTTACATACATGTGAAGTTTGGAGATAAATATAATAAAAAGTCAAATAAATTTACTGTAAAATGATGACTTTCATTTTTCTTCAGTTTGAAATTTATATTTTAAGTGAACACAATGTTATTACGTTAAAATTAAGAAGTTAATCGTAATTTCTTTTATTACTCAATAAGTAAGCATAATTTATTAAAAGAAATACTTGTTTTGTTGAGTTTTGAAAATCTATTTTATGTTTTTTTCAATAAAAAAAATTTGCAAATAGTTTTCTCTTATTGGCCAAAAATGAAATTTTAAAATCATAATTTTAATATTTATTTTTTTGAGACTAATTTCTATTATTTAAACAAATTAAAAATTATGAAAACTCAATAAAGTATAATAAGGGGTTATTTGAGAAATGCTAAATTAGTATACTTTTTGATTTTTTATGAAAAAACGTAAAATATGAGTTGAATTTAAAAGTGATATGATAAAAAAATAATGTGACTTAAATAAGATGATTATGACATAAATAGTTTAATCTACTAAAACAACATGTGCTAAAATAGCACATGCCAAACAACCATATATCAAAATCAAGAGTACCAAATGCATACCAAGTCAGGCCCTCTTACTCCATCCACACAGCTCATGTCCCCACCTCTCTCTCTCTCTCTCTCTCTCTCACTCACACACACACACACACACACACACACACACACACACACATTGTTATCTTCTTCATTCTGTGCTTCAACATCCTTACAAATGAAGCAGAAAAGCTTGTCTACCCACATATCATCCTTCAACCTTGCCATATTCACTTTCTTCCTCTTATCAGAAACAACTTCTTGTGTGGATTCACAATACGAAGCTTGTGTGCCCAGAACTTGTGGTGACCAAAGCATAAGCTACCCTTTTCGGATTCAAGGTGAGCAAGAGCCTTATTGTGGGTACCCTGGTTTTGAGCTCACTTGCCAAAATAACCATCCCATTCTTCAAATACCGGAAAATAATTATACAATCCAGAAAATTTTCTATGGCAGCCAGTCTATTCGCATAACAGTTTCAAATTTAAGCAGTGAATGTTTACCACCAATCAGAAACTTATCACTTGAAGTGGGCAAGTTTAAATTTGCTTCTTTTGATATTCCATATCTCCATATATTATCCAATTGTTCGTTGTCGTTGCCTGGGGGGCTTTCGGATTATAATAGGATTAGTTGCGAGGCAAAGAATGAAGATGTTTGGGGTTTGGCTTTGGCAATGTTTGGAAACAATAAAAACTTGAGCTATGCTTTGGGAAAGTGCAAAACCCAGGTGTTGGCACCGGTTGAGTCGAATGGATATGATGGGATTGCGGACTACATGGATGTGCTGAGGAGGGGATTTGTGTTGCAGTGGAAGGCTAATAATTGCAGTAGGTGTGAGGCAAGTGGCGGGCGTTGTGGGTTCGATGCGAGTAGTTACCAATTCCTCTGCTTCTGCAAAGATAGACCTCACCGTGTCAGGTGTATAACTAGTAAGTCCTCCCCTTCTCTCTCTCTCTCTCTCTCAACCTCTCTCTCAACCAAGGGCAATTCATTTTATGATCAGTTAATGATTGAACTGGGTAATGCCAACGTGCCAACGAGGTGTTGTCCTTAACGGTCTACTATGGCAGGATGCCAACTTATGCGACTACACTTAACGTGGTACAATAAGAGTAGACTTCTTAATTTGACATCTAATATATTATAGTGTATTTTTCTTCAAATTAATTGTTCAACTACACAGTTGTAGCCTTTTAAACATGCCGAATTTATTTTTTTACTGATTGCAGGAAGAAGTAACAGGAAATTGATTCTAGGAGGAGGTAATATACATAACTTTTATAACTAATATTTTTATGCATGAATATATTTAGATGCTTGGTCTCCAATCTACTAAACATGTCTAATTGCTTCAGCTGCTGCTGGAGTTGGGATTTTATTAATTCTATTGTTCTACATCATAAGGAAACTCTTGCAAAGTGAATTGACAGAGAGCTACCAAAATGTTGAGAACTTTCTAACGAATTATAGATCTCTTACTCCAAAAAGGTACACTTATTCTGACATAAAGAAAATGACCAACTCCTTCAGAGTTAAACTTGGTCAAGGAGGCTTTGGTTGTGTCTTCAAAGGAAAGTTAGAAAATGGTTGCTTTGTGGCAGTGAAGGTTCTGAAAGGGTTGAAAGGTACCGGAGAAGAGTTCATTAATGAGGTTGCGACCATTAGTCGGACATCTCATGTTAATATTGTAACTCTTTTAGGCTTTTGTTTTGAGGGTCACAATAGAGCTCTTATATATGAGTTCATGCCTAACGGATCTCTTGAGAAATTCATATATGATAAGAACTCGTCGATATTTCATCAATTGGGGTGGGAAGCATTGCACCGAATTGTAGTTGGGATTGCCAGAGGATTAGAGTACTTACACCGTGGTTGCAACATGCGAATTTTGCATTTTGACATAAAGCCTCATAATATTCTTCTAGATGAGGACTTTTGCCCAAAGATCTCTGATTTTGGCCTTGCAAAACTGTGCCCACAGAAAGAGAGTATTATCTCATTGTTGGGAACTAGAGGGACAATTGGCTATATTGCCCCAGAAGTATTTTCTAGAAACTTTGGAAGGGTTTCACACAAGTCTGATGTCTATAGCTATGGAATGCTAATTCTAGAAATGGTTGGAGGAAGAAAGGGCATTGATGTTGGAGTTGATCAAAGTACAGAAATATACTTTCCAGAATGGATATACAAGCGTCTTGAGCTAAATGAAGAACTTGGGTTGCATGACAATGTGAATGACGAGGCAAATGAAACTGCAAGGAAGATGATTATAGTTGGCCTGTGGTGCATACAAACTGATCCCTCACACCGACCATCAATGAATAGGGTGATGGAGATGCTAGAAGGGAGCCTGGAATCCTTGAAAATCCCACCTAAGCCTTTCTTGTCTTCTCCCTCAAGATCACCAGCAGAATCTTCAACTAACACACTTCATAACATTGTGTGATTCACAATGCATAGTTCTACTACAAGGGCAAAATGAGCATTTCTAGTGAGAACTAAGTAAATTGTATGTCTTATGTGGTTCTCTGAATACATCTCTCAAAACTTGGTGAATTTGTAATGCTTGAACAAGATATTATGATTAGCTTTCATCTAAAACTAGTTATTATTCTATGAGTGTTAGAGTCCTGAGTCATATGATTATTATCCAACTAGTTATTATTTGTTAAACTTTAATTGTATTATAGATGTGTGCCAAGGCCTAGAGAAGTAGTTACCAGTGTTTTGGAATTCACATTTTTCTAACGGCTTAAATGCTAGGCTGGGGCTAGTTACATTCAGTAAGATTTAAAAATAAATGGTACATCACTGCCTATGTCAAGATAGTGGTTCAATTTTGGAATAACATTCTGCACCGTTTAGAAATTTACTCTGCTCTTGAAGAAATTTTTATATCATTAAAAAATGAGCTAACGAAAAAATAGATTAATTATATTTTTAACTTCCAAAATATCAGTCTCGTATCAATTTGGTTCACAATATATAAAAGTCTTTTAACTTGATCTTCAATTATTAGGTATTTTTATTCAATGATAAGTTAAACCATTTTTTTTTTTTTTAACTGAGAAAAGCAAGACACCAAAAGCAGAAATTACAAAGATAGCACCGCCCTTAAAGCGCAGGGGGGGCGGTGTGGGTGTTGGAGACCCAATCAAGAGGCAATTCCCTATGCAGAAAGGCTTCAGCAGCCCAATGAGCAGCTTTGTTCGACGAACAAGGGCTCCAGCTGAAGGTGAAATTCTCTTGCCTAGCCATACATCTGGTATCATGAAGGATAGCATTGCACTCCCAAGGGGGAACTGTTTCGGACACACAGAGAAGGATGACCTGCTTGTTATCACCCTCAATCTCAATGTTCGAAAGGTTGAGCGCCTTTGCCATGTGACAAGCCATTCGAATGGCAAGAGCTTCACCTTGTAGAACAGAGGAGATAACTACAGACTTGGCTACTCCATCAATGAGATTACCTGAAGAATTCTGTAAAAGAATGGCAATTGTTCCTTGGCGAGACCCTTTCCTAACAGCCACATATGGTTCAAATTTATTTCATACATGGATTCACACTTCACCAATTTAATCTCCTCGACACGAATTGATTCTAGCCAAAAATCTGAGACAGAAATATGGATTCCTAGACTAATCTAAGTTAAAATGCATATTGTTATTATGAAGATTTCAAAAAAATGGACCTTTTTTTAAATTTAAAAAAAAAAAAAAATCTGAATTCTCTCCATCACATTGTCCTGAAAAAGCCACCTTAATATGTCTTAGTTTCAAATTCAAAACCAGTTATGACATAATTTAAAATTTAAAATTGACATAGTAATTATAGACGGTTGATTTTGAATTCTAATGATGTCCAAACCTTATACATGGTAATGGGGAGGATTTTATTTTATTTTTTGTTGATTATTGGGAACAGTGTCCTAAGCAGGGTCTCTGGGCCCGTTCAAAGAGCATAAACCCACCGTCACGCCTTGTGCTTCATTGTCAATGCTGGAGAACAGAACATATACCAACATGATTGCCCAGAGTCCAACTTGTGGAAACATTAGGCAGATCAAATTCCCTTCAACTGTGCTTTACAAGTCCTATAAAAATTTTCCGAGTCAACTGGCGTGTTGTCCAGCAGAGAAAGCATTATAAAGACTCTTGTTTTTTGAGCAATGCTAGGATCTTAAAAAAATTACCATATAACCTACATAATACTCGTGTGTGGAACCCATCGTGTTTTTCAAGCGAGAGCATTTTGTTCCTCTCTCTCCGCTATGATGTTTGTTTTCATTTGCTAAATAGGGAAATTTGAATGGCTTCTCTCTACATTTTCACTTTTTTTGTTGTCTCTCATCTAGCGATTCTTCAGTCTAATGGGCAAGAGAGTATGTACCAACATGGTTGTCCACAATCCTTCAACTGTGGAAATCTTGGGCAGATCAAATTCCCTTTATTCGACATCAATTATCCTCGATGTGGGTTGTGCAAGGTCGATTGTAGTTTACCAGTTCCAAAAATCAAATTGAAGCACCAATGGTATGAAGTTAAGAAATTCTTGAATAATGAAGCCATAGAGGTTAGTTATAAACCACTAGGACAACTCATACGCCCTAATAGTTGCGAAATTTTCAACAACTTGACTCTTCCCAGTAAAGACTCTATTTCCTTTACAATCTCTCCCAGTCTCACCTTGTTCAAATGCAACACCAGCAGCAACAATGAACTTAACCTGCACGCACAGGATTACTTCCGTGGTAATCACAGTTTCCAAGGCTGCTTAAACCATACCATCTACTATACATACCCTAATCCTCATGTTCAAACTCCTAACAATCTTCCACGTAACTGTGAAGTTATTCAACTACCAGTGGTACCACCAATAAGGAACCCAAATGTCAGTGATCTATTTTCACTATTGTCTGATGAGTTCACTTTTGGATTGCATGTGTCAAATGAATGTCGCAAGTGTCACATTAATGGCGGCCAATGCCATGGTGAACAGTTTCATTGCATAATGGATGAGAAACAAGGTACTGGCATTTTCTGCATATCCATACTGTTATTTCTGTATTAATCATCAAACAGAATCCAAAATCTTCAATCTATAAAAGCATAATTCACATTACCTCGGTCCGTTTGAATTGAAATGATATTTTCCGTTTACTCTCTGTTTGTTTGGGAGGAAACATTTGCTAACAAAAAACATATTTTACGTATGGAAAAAATTTCTAGAAAATGTTTTGCAGAGAAAACATTTTTTCTATGCTTGGTGGTGGTGGGAAGGTGGAAGTGGAGGTGGAGGCGGAGGTGATGTCAACGAAGATGATGGCGGTGACTATGGCGATGATGGTGTGGTGGTGAAGGTGATAATGTCGATGGTATTGTGGTAACATTGGTAAGAGTGTAGTCTAGAAAACATTTGATTCCTTTTAAAACTAGACAAGATTTTGAGAAATTCTACTTGCACCACAATTTTTCCTCTTTACAATTATTTTCTCATTACATCATTAAAAAAAATTGAAATTCTCATTGCACCCTTTACAATACTAAAACTAACCCTAAATTAAACCTTTTTCAAAACCCCTACAGGTTTTTCTCGTTACTCCTATTCCTTTTGAATTACGCCGGCATCATGTTACCAAACAGATTATATTTTTCCAATCATCTGTTGTTGCACGTTTTTATTCATTCACTTTTCTTAAAATATCATTTTTTTTCTTCTAAATTTATGCTGAGCCTATTCGGTTATACATTGCCAAACAATTTAGATTATTTTGATGTCATGTTGCCAAATAAACTAGATTTGTCCAGCCATCTGTTGCCACACGTTTACAGATTCACTTTCCTTAAAACATCAAGCATCCATAAAAACATAAAGTGTATACAAACATCCATAAAAAATATTCATAAAATCTGTCAATGCAAATATCTTCAAATCTGTCAATACAAACATCTATAAAAGCACACTGAGATGTTATCATAATCCATATATGTCGATAGTTTTGGTAGTTACTAGATCAAGATTGACAAGCATACGAAATTGATCAATACGAGTAATATATATGGGTGATGAAAGCAAATGTAATTACTTACTATCGGAGGTACTGGATGGCCAGGAAGTAGATAAATCTAACAAATCTCGTTTATAATAAATTCATGACTATAGTCCATTAACAATGCATTACTAGTCTTACTGTAATGAGTAGAAGCATAATCCTTCAAAGTGAAAAACATAAAACTGGAAATGTTTGGCAATGAGTTACCATACATATGTACTTTTTGTTCGACAATAGATTGCTGAACAAGTATTTTTTGTTCTGCAGAGGGTTACCGGATATGTATTTTTTGTTCAACAGTTTGATTCCGGACTATTTGATTTTGTTCGGTTCTGGTACATCGAACAAAAGTCGAACAACCTTCTTAAAAAAAAATTGAAAACGTAAAAAATAAAGAAAAAAAACTAACCATTTCACTTTTTTGTTGGTTTTTCACAACCATTTCTTCGTCTATTGCTTTCTTTTATGATGAAAACAATATAATTCTCACTTTTTGAAAGTAAATGTATAGTAGAGAAGAATAAATGAGAAAGGAAGAAAAGAAGTAGAAATTGAAGTATAATGGGTGTAAAGAGATAATCAAATCTATTTAATTTTTGTCTTTTGTCCTTAAAGGTAATTTCACAAATAGGTAAAATTGGGGAAAGAAAAACATCTCAAATGGAAGGTGTAACAAGGTAAATGTGTTGTGTAAGTAGAATTTCCCCAACATTTTCTTCCCAAATAGACTTTTTTTTCCATTAATTATGAAAAATGTTTTTTTGTTGATTTCATTTTTCATTATACCAAATGCCAGAATACACGGAAAACATTTCTGTCCAAACAAACAAAGTAGTTAAGCTCTAACTAATGTTTTTATCTCTGTCATTGGTTGCAGGAAGAAATAACTTGAAATTGATTCTAGGAACAGGTAATTTATAACCTCTTTAACCAATATTTTTATGTATGAGTGTATTTAGATGCTTAGTTCCAATCTGATTAAAAATGTCTACCTCCTTCAGCTGCTACTGGAATTGGGATTTTATTAATTCTATTGTTCTACATCATAAGGAAACTCTCACTAAGTGAATCCAGAGTCTTTTGGAAGAATAGATCAGAGAGCTACCAAAATGTTGAGAACATTCTAAAGAATTATCAGTCTTTTTCTCCAAAACGGTACACTTATTCTGACATAAAGAAAATGACCAATTCCTTTAGAGTTAAACTTGGTCAAGGAGGCTTTGGCTGTGTCTTCAAAAGAACGTTAGAAAATGGCGGCCTTGTGGCAGTGAAGGTTTTGAAAGGGCTGAAAGGTGGCGGAGAAGAATTTATTAATGAGGTTGTGGCCATTAGTAGGACTTCTCATGTTAATATTGTAACTCTTCTGGGTTTTTGTTTTGAGGGTCGCAATAGAGCTCTCATATATGAGTTCATGCCTAACGGATCCCTTGAAAGATTCATATATGATAGGAACTCCTCAACTTTTCGTCAATTGGGGAGAGAAACATTGTACCAAATTGCAATTGGCATTGCTAGAGGGTTAGAGTACTTACACCGTGGTTGCAACATGCGAATTTTGCATTTTGACATAAAACCTCATAATGTTCTTTTGGATATGGACTTTTGCCCAAAGATCTTTGATTTCAGCCTTGCTAAATTGTGCCCACAGAAAGAGAGTATTATTTCACTCTTAGGTACCAGAGGGACGGCTGGGTATATTGCCCCCGAAGTATTTTGCAGAAGTTTTGGGTGAGTTTCACACAAGTCTGATGTCTATAGCTATGGAATCATGATCCTAGAAATGGTTGGAGGAAGAAAGAATATCAATGATGGAGTTGATCAGACTACTGAATTATGCTTTCCACATTGGATATACAAGCGTCTTGAGCTAGATGAAGAACTCAGACTACAAGGCAATGTGAATGAAGAAGCAAATGAAAGTGCAAGGAAGATGATTATAGTTGGCCTGTGGTGCATACAAACTGATCCGTCACACCGGCCAGCAATGAGTAAAGTGGTGGAGATGCTAGAAGGGAGCCCAGAGTCCTTGCAAATACCACCTAAGCCTTTCTTGTCTTCTTCCTCAAGATCACCAGCAGAGTCTTCAACTACACACTTCATAACAGTGTGTGATTGAGTGAGAATCAGGTAAAGTGTATCATTTATGTGCTTTTCTGCATACATCACTCAAAATTCATTGAATTTGTAATGTTTGAACAAGAGATTATGATCAGCTTTCATCTGCATCTAGTCTTTATTTCATAAGTGCTCGAGTGCTGAGTCACAAGATACAAGTATTATATTATGTTAAACTTTAATTGTATTATAGAGGCCTAAAGTATTAGTTACAAGTTCTTTATAATTAAGATTTTCTGAAGGGCTTAAAAGCAAGATTGAACAAGGAATGGTATCTCTTTATCTTATTTGGCATAAAGAGAAGTTTTCTTAAATCAAGGTTTAAGATATAGTATAATAAAAATTAACATTTACAAGCAAAGATTGTAATGTATCAAGTACCTCCTCTGCAAATAAGACAAATCTGTTTCAAAGTAGAACGTAGTAAAAACAATTAAATATAGAAGTGTCATAGATTTTGTCAATTTATTTGCTTCACATCAAGGCATTCAAATTGGGGGATAAGGCCACCCAAGGAGATTAAAACAGAGTACACCCTGTTTGTATAGCTAAATGAAGAGGTCAACAACATTTTCCTTTTATTTCAGATTCGGCTTGATCACTCCATTGACAGCAATTTGATGAATTTTAATAAACAGGTTACCAACTAATGTTGTATTTAAATTATGGATTTGATGAATTTTAATAAACAGATTACCAACTAATATTGTGTTTAAATTATGAATTTAGATAGAATTTAAAAGACAGTAAAAAAGTCGAAATCATGATCCAAAAAACAGTAAAAGTCTTATTTCTTCTTTGGATGGATGAGAACTGCACGTGGCACGCTAAGAATTATTTTCTGGAGGATTGAGGACAGTATCCTCACAGTAATAGGGGAAAGAGAAAAGTTAGGGATCATGAAAATTCTTTCATGAAAATGATCATGAAAGAGTTATGACCCTTGAATTACCTTGATTAGTGTGTGGTGCTTTATTTTAAGTGTAATCTAAGGGTCATAAAGATTTCATGATTATTTTCATGAAATTTTTTTCATGATACCTAGCATTGCTGTAGGGGAAATGGGGTGGCTCCTGCTGTGTGTCACGTGTGGGTCGCCCAAATCGTTCATATTGTACTATTCATCCAATAGATTATTTACAAAAAAAAATAAAAATAAAAAATTAAGTTAATAGGACATTTGTAGCCACATAATCATGTCTTACCTTTTTTGTTTAAAAAAAAAAAAGTTTATTATTAAAATTTGTTTTTTTTTTCATTTTTTAAAAATCAAATATGATCTTATCATAGGATTACAAATGTCTGATTAACTTGATTTTTTCATAGATAATTTTCTTGATAGATCCTACAATATAAATAATTTGAATTATCAAAATAAGCATGTGAGAAGATCCCACCAAGCAGCACAACAGATTCCAGCAACCCCTTTTTATTTATTTATAGTCAATCAATATCCATTTATTGTTTGGTTAGTATGAAATTGTCCTATCACATTATCCCATTCTGTCCATTAATTTGAGCATTCATAAATTGTGTGACTCATAAATCCCAATAGAAAACTAACATAATCACAACTTATGATATCTTAAGTAGGAGAATTCTATCATACACACACACTCTTAGTTATATTATTTTTTCTTTAATTATTACATTATTTTGAAATCTTTATTTATGCCTCATTTGTGTTTGGCTTATAACTCTTATTTTTATTTTAGTTATAACTTAAAAGTATGAAATTATACCATTTTCTTCTATACTTGTAAAGTATGTTGGACAATCTTCACTGTATTTAAAAGATTTAATTCTATTGTGTACAAAACAACAACTAGAATTTAAAGAAATAAAGAAAATGAGAGAATTTGTTTGATTACAAAAATCAAATTCGAAATAATAAATAAATAAATAATATAAACAGATTTTATTTTGTTACAAAAACAAAATTAAAATCTGATTAAATAAACAAATAAAAACAGAATAAAATTAAACAACTTACTTGATTAATTTCTTTGAATAATTTTTCTGATCAAGTCCAGTGTTTAACACTGTGTCCTTAAGACAGATTCGTCCTGTCCACGGTACTTTTAGAATTTGGACGTCTATCTCCCAACGAATAAAAGCAGCACTATAATTTAATCGTTCGTCGAACACACTAAGTGTTTACACTCTTTCTTTCAGAAATAAAATGCAGAGATTTAAAGCAGAGGATGGAGTACGAAAATTGGAGTAGAATCCAAATGGGAGGCTAGTCTATTTATAGATGTAAAGGTGGCTCTTGGTTTTGAATTTAAACAGATTTGAATCTGTTGGGTTAACTATTCAAACAGATAAAAAATGGGAAGGGCCCTGTTTGGATGAACATTAAATCCAAACCAGTTTAATTCTGTTTGAAAACGGGAAAGGCCCTGTTTGGATGAACAATAAATCTATACAAAATAAAATTAAATTCAAATGTTTTTGGCCCACAGCCCAGCCCGCCCGACCGGACGGCGACGCGCATGTTGTGGTTTTTGGGTCCAATGGGTCTAGCCCATTTTGCCCATAACCTCTCCCTCTAAAACACTTGGGTACCCCTTGGGGCACACCCTAAGTACCAAACCCATGCCTTATAAACCCTCTCAAAACCTCCCACCAAATCAATGTGGGACAAACCTTATTCAAACCTTTAAGGAATTTCCACCAAAACTCCATTTCCATGGAGCATACTTTGGTTTCAATTTCCCATTCACTCGGTAATGGTTTTGAGCAACCAAATATACCACGTGAATCACAACGCGGCATAAAACGCATTACCATTTTGACCCGTGTAAATCGATGCACGGAGCCTACCTAAATATTAGACCAAATTTAGGAAAAAATTCTGATTTTACCCAAAATTTTATAACCATTTCCAACAAAGTACATATGTGTACCATAGTCATTCCCTTTAAAGTATATGTAAGAGTGGAATGCATCCAGTTTCAACCAACAATGGTGGTGTGTTTGGCCAGAACCTCTACATCCTTTTATTATATGATTGTAATAAATATTTGATTAAAGACTGCGAAACAACCATGTTAATATATATTTATTTCAAATTCAAAAATAAGTATAAACTGTTAATTCTGAATTTAATAAAATGTTACAACCTTATATATTATAATGGAGAGGATATAACTGTTCCCTGGCATTTCATTGAAAAGTTAGGAATTAAATTATATTTTTCCTTTTACGTGTGGGTCTTAATTCTAATTAAGCAAAATAATAATAAAGAAATATTTATATTTTGGAGTAATTAAACTTAGTAACCTTACACCTTCAGCAAAATCTCATTTGACCTTCTCTAGTTCTTCACATTCACGAACGTCTAATGCTTTCAAGTTGGATAGTTGTCCATTGTTCGGATATTTTAATAAAAACAAATAATTTTTAATACCTTTGTTATATTTTAATTATTTAACATTATTGCAACAATAAATCTCTTATTTAGTGTCTTTTAATTCCAAAACTGTTTTAACATTTATTTATTATTATGGGCTTTGATTGCTAGCCATTTGAGTGTTATGGCATTTGTACGAGCACGAAATAATTTTTTCGTATAATCTCATTAATCAAGTTTGCACTCCTTCAAACGTTGTCGCTTTACTACCTGAAAACACAAACGTGAGTTAGTCGGCGGGTGTGTGCCGGAAACCTCTCCGATGCCTAAGTTAGCAAAATAGATAATAGACACAAAAGCTCTGTGTATTTGAGAGTAACAATTGTAATACCTGTGCATAAGTCCTGTAATGAGTTTTTATAGATTCCGTTTGGCACAATCCTAGTAGGATTCTAACTTTCCTTACCAGAGTCCTCCTAGAAATCACACTCCCAATGATAATGCCTATCCTGATAACACTCTACTCACTGCCAATCAAGTGAGATAGTGGTAACTCTTACCTCGACTGGTACCACACTCAACTGAGCTTTACATGGCTCGGTGTTGCTTTAGGCAGCACCGTGGTAGTCCTAACTGTGAGATGGTGCCTTGCAAAGCTAGCCTTAGCTTGGTCCTCCTTCCTACTAACACCTCGGTCCTCTACGGGGTTTAGCCTAGGATAGCTAGGTCAGGCCCTTGGGAGGCTATCTTTGACCGACTTGATGCCTAGATGATCCAGGATCGTGCTATCCAAACATTTACTTTGGCCCGTAGTTCGGCCCAATGTCTAAGATAAATGGACTTAGCTCGGCCCAAACTATTTACATAAATTACCCTCGTAATTGCTCCTTAATTCCATCTGCACGGCATGTTTGGGATTATCCAGTTTTGATCGAGCTGTCAAAGTCGATGTCAACCAAACCCCTAAACCATCCAGCCTAACCAAGCAGAAATACTCATATTGACCGAGCTCAAATTTTGCTCGGTTTCCAAAAATTGGGCCGGTCATACATCACGTCTTTTCACGCTCCTGACATCGTGTCCTCACTGGGACACATGGCACGCGTTGATTGCCCCCACTCACTGTGACAGCCGTCAAAACACTGCACAAAAAATTTCGAAAAGTCCCGCCGTTTTGCTTCCATGTCATATAAAACTCGTTTTTCTTCGAACAATCACCCTCACTGTTTATCTTCTCTCTTGCAAACCCTTGCACCTCCTATGCTCAAGTCCCAACCTAAGCATCTAAGTCGCTTGTCTTGCTTGCCTTTTTGCTGGTGCTTTTTCTGTCGATTGGATTTTGTTTTCACGCCCTAAATCCGTAAGTTTCCAATGCCTCTTTCTCTTCTCTACTGATATACTTCTGTTTATTTCTAAAGAATAGCATTTTAACACCAAATATGTGTGTTATATACACTAAAGATTGAACCAATGTAAAAAAAAAAAAAAAAAAAACTCAAAACTCCATGCGCAAACCTGAAAACACATTAATTGGACCTTGAACCAGTCTGGAATCGGGTTTTTGATCCAAAATCGTACTACAACCGAAATAAGAACCTGTTTGCGACCTTTAGGCTTGCTTTTGACCGGACTAGAAATGCCTTGCTCAATAATTGGCCTATAATCCTGCCCTTTCCCCCTAAACCAGACTGAAATGACCTCGGTTTAGGCCGATCTAAAACCTTGAGCCGGTTCTGTTCCCTGGCCGAACTAAGCATGGCACGTGACCCCCCAATGCTGAGCTATGCTTGTTTAGTATTGACTAATTACTTAGCCTGGTTTATCACATGGGCATAACACATTTTTATTTCCATTTTGCAGACTTGACTAGGTTTGCCAGGCACACCTTGCACTTTGCCCCTAGGCTCGTTTGCTCAACCGAGCCAACAAAAGTCCACATTAAAGCTGTGCTAGGTCGCCGTGTAAACTTTTTTAACATAGTAATTTTAAGATAATGGGCAAATACCACTTTCTGGTGAACTCGCCTAGTGCCATGGCCGAATTTAGAAGAGATTACCACATACCAGACAACGTCCACCTTTCATTGGCCGAGCTAGAAACCACACCATGGGGCAACCCAGGTTTTGTTCCTTTCACTGTGGTGTCCATCGTAGAGGGGGGACTTCGGTTCCCAGTCTAACCATTAATCTGTGAGTTCCTTAGACAAACCAGGCTATGCCCCACTCAATTATCAACCAACACCTATAGGATTATCAATGAGATAACCGAGCTAAATCGTCGCCTTGGCCTCAACCAGGGTTTGGTCGAGCTGTTCCACTAATATTCGCTCGGCTAGAATGACGACGGCTGGGTTTATTACCTTAGAATTAGAAAAGGCCGAGAGAAAATTGTCAAGAAAACACCGGACAAAGACCTAAATGATGACGACTTTCTCTGGGTGTTAGGAAATTTTGAAGACCAGGAAGCCCAGATACCGGGCTACAACATTAACTGGAACAAAGGAATAGCCGGTAAGGATAGTTCGATTTTAATCCTTTCTGCTATCGTATCACATGCCGTGCTAACCCGCGCGAGTTTGCCCTTTTTTACAGATTTAAACCAGCTTAAATCCATTTACGCATACGCGAACCAGGCTGTACTCCGAGCCGTGCTACAATATCGGCACAGAGACTGGGCTGAACTTCTTAATGTGCAACCGACCTACTATTATACTGGTAAGAGGAAGACCACAGTAACTGATTTCCTTTTAGAGTCCTCACCTAAGCTAGACCCCACCCTTCCCCAAATCAACTTAATCCCTCTCACTGAAGAACAAGAGATGGCCAAGAAGAGAGTCGTCCGAGCTTTAATCACCGAACAAACATCCGTCTCAAACGTTGAGGTCCAGACCAAGCAAACTACCACCAATCAGACTGTAGAAACCGTTGTTGCCTTGCCTCCCACCTAGGCTACTTTATCCTGGCCCAGCAAAAGGCCACACACTTCGACCTCTTAACCACAGCGGCTGGTGGATGAAAAAGAGGTTGAGCTGCCTGAGACCGAGCTGTCGGTAAGCTAGCCTCGTCAAGGGGGATGCCACCTCGACCGTGCTAGTTCTTCTTCTTCAGTATGGGCTTCGGCTGTGACTTTCAAAGGCTGTGTTATGTCCACAACCGACTCAGTTGCCGCTGAAAAAGACCACCTGTTAGCCTTTGGTCTATCCAAAAGCTTGTGCCTTCCAACCAACATGGAAAAACACGACCATCTGACCATGCTGAAGGCGATTCGGTCCACCACCAAGTCGATGGTTTTGGTAAAGTCTGAAATTTCAATATAACTGTTATTTTTTTACAGTTTCCTGGTGCGATTGAAGTTACCTCTTCATACGCTTTGCAGGCCATTCAGAAAAATCACATTGCCCATCAACGTGTTATTGAATTGCGAAAAACGACTAAGGCGGCCATCGTCGAAATGAAAACGAAAGACGCCAAGCTAAAGGCCCTGAAGGCTTCTCTGGCCGAGCTGAATGTCAAGAATGAGAAACTAGCCGAGCAGATAAGTGCAACTGAGGTGGAAAAGCAAAAAGCCCTAGCTGAGAAAAAAGACCGGTATTTGAGCGAACTTGCCAAGCTGGAGAAAAAAAGGATGCCGAAATAAAGGAGCTGCAGAAGAAGATGGAGGATGTAGAGGACTGTGGTTTCAAGAAGGGTGAAGAAACCTACGTCCAACAATGCGAAGCGGCTAAACACATATTCTTCAAGTGCGGCTGGAAGGCTGCGGCCGAAAAGCTCGATTAGTCGCGCGACTCCGAAGTGTTCTTGAATCCTCCTTCCCACTTCATACCGGGTTATATGACGGACTACGCAAATGTCGTCTAGCAGAAGTTCCTTCAGGTGGAAGCGGAGGAGGAGGTCCTAGATCCAGCCGACGTTCCTCCCGCCGATACTAACCTTGATCGCCAGGCTCCATTGCTAGCTCGGGTGGATCTGTCCAGCCAAGCCATGATGAATCTGACTGACGGAGTGGCCGCGACCGATCTAACACGAGAAGGTGAAACTGGGGCCGGCCTGTCAATTGGGGAGGTCCGTGTTGACCTGGATGCGGAGCTAGATGACCTTTTTGCCTGAGTATGGTGGAACTTGTCCCTTTTCAGTCTTTGTTTTTCTTTTCTTTTTTCTTTGCTATGTAATCGAGCTATAAGCCCCATCTCTTGTAAGCATCTTCTGCTGAATAAAAAAATTTAGATCTTTTTGCTCGGTTACTAAGTTTTTCCTTTTGCATAGTTGTACACCATTTTCAGTGCATGTTTAGTCGAATTGATTTGTTCGGTTCTACTTTATCCTGCTAACCTTTATTTCGCCGAGATACTCCCATTGGCTAAGAAATCTAGTAATCTATGTTGGTCAAACTTGCCAACCTTCTTTGGCCGAGATAGCCATCTCGGTCGAGGAGTACAAAAAGTTATGATTGGTCAAACTTGTCAACCTTCTTTAGCCTAGATCCTTATCTCGACTAAAGAATGTAAAAACAGTGTTAATCAAACCTGCCAACTTTCTTTAGCCTAGATCTTTATCTCAGCCAAATAATGCAAAAAGTGTTGATCAAACCTATCAACCTCTTTTAGCCTAAATCCTTATCTCAGCCAAAGAATGTAAAAAGTGTTGGTCAAACCTGCCAACCTCTTTTAGCCTAGATCCTTAACTCGGTTAAATAATGCAAAAAGTGTTGGTCAAACCTGCCAACCTTCCTTAGCCTAGATCTTTATCTCGACTAAAGAGTGCAAAAGTTTCGTTGGTCAAACCTACCAACATTCTTTAGCTTAGATCCTTATCTCGGCCAAAGAGTGCAAAAGTTTTGTTGGTTAAACCTATCAACCTTCTTTAGCCTAGATCCTTATCTCGACTAAAGAGTGCAAAAGTTTTGTTAGTCAAACCTGCCAATTTCTTTAGCCTAGATTTTTATCTCAGCCAAAGAATACAAAAAGCATTGGTCAAACTTGCCAACCAAGTTTAGTCTAAATCCTTATCTCGGCTAAAAAATGCAAAAAGTGTTGGTCAAACCTGTTAACCTTCCTTAGCCTAGATCCTTATCTCAGCTAAAGTGCGCAAAAAATTTTGTTGGTCAAACCTGCCAACCTCCTTTATTGCCCCCCAATCAGGCAAGGAGTATGAACAAATTTACAAATAGAGGAAACAATTTTAGGGGAAAAAAATGTCTACTTGTTTTATTGAATATCAAAAAAGAAAAAGAGCTAAAAATAAAATACTTTGAGATTGGCCGTGTTCTATGGCCTTGGAATAGCTTAGTCGTGCATGTCTTCTAGGTGATATGTCTATTTTCCTGCCAAACCAATCACTCTGTACGGTCCTTCCCAATTAGGTCCTAATTTGCTATCTCCAGGCACCAAAGTGTGTTCCCCTTACTTTGCGCAGCACCCAATCCCTAATCTTGAATTGCCTTGGGTGCACTGCTTTATTATATTTCCTAGACAACTCCTGTTGATACGAGGCAATGTGTACCAATGCCCTTTCTCTTCTCTCTTCTAGAAGGTCTAATTCTAGGGCTATGGCCTCTCCATTCAAGTCTGGATCAAAATTTTTGCTTCTAATGGTAGGGAGGCCAACTTCCAGAGGGATTACTGCCTCCATGCCATAAACCAAGAAAAAAGGCGTTTCGCCCATCGACTGTCTAGGTGTAGTTCGGTATGCCCATAGGACGTGAGGAAGTTCTTCAGCCCATTTCCCTTTCACTTTTTCCAGCCTCTTTTTCAAACCGTCTAAGACTACTTTGTTAAAAGCCTCGGCCTGGCCGTTAGCTTGAGGGTATGCTGGCGTAGAATTGTAGAATTCGATCTTATGTTCTTCGCAAAACCTCTTGAAGAGTCGTCTATCAAATTGAGTGCCGTTGTCAGATATCAAGGCCTTGGGTAATCCGAATCTAGTTATGATGTTCTGCCAAACAAACTTCTTGACGTCTTTCTCTTTAATAGAGGCGAGTGCCTCTACTTCCACCCACTTGGTAAAGTAGTCCGTTGCCACAATAAAGAACTTTCTGTTGCCCGGTATAGCTGGGAGTGGTCCCAAAAGGCCACGGGCTGGTCAAGGGTAGAAGCTCTCTAGCTGGTTGATGGATTTGATACATGAACTTTTGACATTTCTCGCATTTTTTGACGTACTTCTCAGCGTCTGATTGCATGTACGGCCACCAATACCCTTGTGAAATAGCCCGGTAGGCCAATGATCTTCTCCTTTGGTGGCTACCGTAAATGCCTTCGTGTATTTCGAACAAAAACAGCTCGACCTTGCTAGGATAGACACACTTCAAGTATGATCCTGTGAAAGATTTTTTGTACAATGCTAGTGATGGGGAGAGCCAAAATCATTGTGACTTTGCTCTAATTTTGTTGGCCTCCTTCTTGTCCTCTGACAGGATGCCATCTTTTAAGAATATCACTATAGGTTCCATCCAAGAGGGACCTAGCTCGGCGCAACATACTTCAATTGCTTCAGGTTCTTCAATACTTGGTCTTGGCAAGAAATCCATTAGCAACAGGTGTAGGATAGACGTGTTTGCCATTGATGCAAAAGTGGCCAGCTCATCTGCCTTGCTATTTTCTTCTCGACCGATTTGCTCTATCCTTACCACATCAAATTTCATGATCTCCTTTCTGACCAACTCTTGATACTTGGCCATTCTATCATCCTTTGCTTCGTAGTCATCCAAAATTTGGTTGACTACTAATTGGGAGTCACTGTATGCCATCAACTCGGTGGCTTCCATGTGGAATGCTAACTTCAATTTAGCTAACAGTGCTTCGTACTCAGCCTCATTGTTTGATGCTAGAAATCCAAGGTTGATTGCTTGTTTAATAGTCAAGCCATCTGGTGAGATGAGGACTATTCCTAGTCTAGCACCATGCCTATTAGACGCTCTATCCATGAAGAGCTTCCACATTTCCCTTACAAACAACTTCCAGCAAGTGGAGGGATTTAATGACGTCTTAGGATCTGGGATGTTAATGGTGTCTTCTCCATATTTTTTGTCCGTTGGAGTGTATTGTTCCTCACTGCTTAATTGTCTTAGCACTTCATTCTCAGGCGTATTTTCAGGAACCGCTGTAGGACTAGGTAGTTCGCTGCTCACTTGCTCACTTTGCTGCAAGGGTGACTTTATTCCCTCGGCCATTTCCTTACTTTGCTTGGTTAACTCGAATAAGTCTACCGGGCACACATAATGATTACCTGGCGCAAACTCTACCATGAAGTCTGCCAATGCTTGGGCTACTATTGCGGTTCGTGGCTAGAACTTGATGTCAAACTTTCCTAGCTCTACAGCCCACTTTAGTATTCACCTTGAAAAGTCTGCCTTTTCAAACAAGGCTTTTAAGGGGAAGGGCGTTAAGATGATCATGGTGTGGGCATGGAAGTAGTGCGCTAATTTTCTTGAAGCCATCATCAAAGCTAAGGCCAACTTTTCCAACGGTAGGTACCTTGTTTCGACACCTAGTAATGTCTTGCTAACATAAAAGATAGGCAAGTGTTGTATTCCCTCAGCTCGTACCAACACTGCGCTTACTGCATGCTGAGAAACTACTAAGTATAAAAAGAGTTCCTCTCCTGGTACTGGGGTTACCAACAATGGTGGCGAGGTCATATACTCTTTCAAGCTTTCTAGAGCACGGTCGCACTCATCATCCCACTCAAACTTGGCCTTCAGTGCCTGGAAGAATGGTCGACACCTATTTGATGACCGACTTATGAATCGATTCAGTGCGGCTGCTAGGCCAGTGAGATGTTATACCTCTTTCACTGTGTTAGGCATCTTGAGATCCTGAATGGCTTTGATCTGAGACGGATCAGCTTCTATACGTCAATTGGTCACTAGAAAGCCAAGGAATTTTCCTGACCCCATGCCAAAAGCGCACTTGAACGCGTTCAGTCACAGCTTGTGGGTATTTAAAATTTGAAACATCTCGGTGAGATCCTTGAGATGGTCTCCTTTATTCTTGTTTTTAACCACCATGTCATCTATGTAAGCCTCTATTGTTCTGCCTAACAATGGCTCGAATATTTTGGTGATCATTCGCTGGAATGTCGCCCCTGCATTTTTCAAGCCAAAGGGCATGACCCTGTAGCAATACAATCCTCTAGGCGTTGCAAACGACGTGATCTCCTGGTCTGGTTCATGCATAGCATTCTAATGATAACCGCGATACACATCAAGAAAGCTAAGTCGGTTGTGACCTGCAGTTAAGTCCACTAGTTGGTTTATTCGTGGTAAAGGAAAACTGTCTTTTGGGCACGCTTTGTTGACTGTCTTGTAGTCCACGCAAACGTGCCACTTGTCGTTCTTTTTTGGCACCACCACGGTGTTGGAAATCCACTTGGGATAATGAACCTCCCTGATTCCCCTACTTCTAATGCATTCCCCACTTCCTCAGCCACTACCTCGACGTGGTGAAGTGCAGATCGGCGAGTTCACTGTATAATTGGTCTAATGGTTGGGTGGACATTGAATTGATGGCAGATGAAGTTTGTGTCAAAGCCAGGCATGTTGTATGGCATCCAAGCAAACACCTCGATGTTAGAGATAAAAAATTCCATGATCTCTATTCTCTTGGTGCTAGATAAAGATGAGCCAAGCAGAAAGAACTTTTCTGGGATTTTCTCGTTTATTCTGACCTCCACCAAATCTTCTACTGCCTTTTGTTCAGCTGCCTTGCTGACGTTTGCGAACAACTCGTTGCTTTCTGGCTCCTCCATCATTTGTACAAACCCTTTGGCAGCTCCACTGCCGTTTACTGTCACAAAGCATTGCTTGGACATGATTTGGTCTCCTGAAACTTCTTCAATCATTCCAGCTTCGTTGGGGAACCATAACATCTGGTGGTAGGTTAATGCTACCACTCGCATGGCATGTAACCATGCTCTTCCCAAGATTATATTGTAAGTGGATAGGACTTTCAATACCCAAAATTTCACTTGTTTTGTCATTGTTCCTTCTTTGAATGGCAGAATTATCTTGCCAACTAGCCATTCTGGCATTGAGTTAAAGCCGACTAAGGAAGATGTTGCGAGTGCTGAATCTTTGTCCTCCAATTTGAGTTGCTTGAAGGTTTCGTAGTACATTATCTCGCATGAGCTCCCTTGGTCAATCAGGATCCGCTTGATGTCGAAATTCTTGATGTGCAGAGTAACTGCTAGTGCATCGTTGTGAGGGGTTTGTAACCGTGCTAAGTCCTTGTCAGAGAAGGTGATAACGTTTGTTGCCTCCGTTTTTCCTTTTTCATAGTAGGTTGTGCACTCAGTCCCTCTCTTATATACTCAGCCTTGTTGATCATCCTTCTAGTTCACATACTCGTTCAGGCTTGATGATCCCATGTATCACATTGATTATACCTTGGGGCGGACCGTCGGTTGGCGTCCCATCTAGTCTGTTGCGGTCTTGGGGGCCTGGCTACGCTTCCCCTTCAATATATTGGTCCAGGTGGACTGCGGCCACTAACTCCTCCAAATGTTGCCTTAATGGTGTACAGTTATCAGTTCGGTGCCCTTTTTCATCATGGAAGGTGCAACGGTACCTATCATCATAGCCCCTCTATGCTTCTCCCAACTTGGCTGGGCGCCAAACGAAGGGTTCGTCGTGTATCTTGCTAAGAATCCGGTAGATAGGTTTATTGAACACCGTGGTGATGGAGATGCGGACTCTCAACTTCCTTACCTGGGAGTCCTCACCGTTGGCTCGTTTGCCCCGACCATCTTTGTTTGGTCATTCCTCTCGGCAGAACATGGTAACTTTTGCTGCAGGTTTATTGTTTGACATCGCTATTATGCCAGACTTTGCTTTGGCACAAACGCCATTTTCGTCTACCCAGATGTGCTGATGCATTCTCTCCATTAGGGCCTCCATTATGAGGGATGACATCATTGTCATTGAATCCCTCCATGTATTGTCTGCTAGTAGACCCTATTTATACTGCGCAATAGCTAGGTTTGTGGGGGCAATCTCCAATTTGATTAAAAGTCTCCCAATACCAGTTATTGTAAGACTTTAGTGTGTATTTCTCGCCCATGTCGATAGAGAGCAGCTGGTCTATCTCCACCGGTGTTTTGGTGTTTGTCTTAAACTTGGTAACGAACGCCTTTACAAGTTACGCCCATGAAGCTATGTTGTTTTTTGGCAACTTCTTCAAACCATGTCAAGCCCAAATCGCCTAAGCTTGAGGGAAACAAGATACACATTAGAGCCCCGTTCCATCGGTATACAGCCATGACCTGGCGAAAGTGCATGTAGGGGTCTGACTTTCCCTCATAAGTTGTGAACTTAGGCTAGTGGAAGCCTAAGGGTAATGGTGCGTTCTCTATCGCCGGAACAAACGGTGAGCTCCGCAACCTTGCTAACGCTTTGTCTGCTAGTTCATAGGCAAGGCGTGGTACTAGCATTCCAACCTTGACACTTCTCTGCGTCTTAGGAGCCAACCGCTATAGAGTAGAGACCCCTTGGGAATCTCGCACTTGATGATCTTCTCTTCTTCGAGCCCTTTCTTCTAACACTGTCCACAAGTCTGCCGACCTAAGCAATTCTCTGTGCCTAGTTGTCGTTTGGTGCGTATGCGAGGGCCAATAACTGTTTCCCTCCATACAAGACCTTTCAGTCCTCGTTCTCTTAGATCTGGAGTAACGAGTCCTAGAGATTCTTGATTGCATGTCGCCTATCCTGAGGCTTCTACTTTCAGTCTAAGATGGTGTAACTTGCCTATTATGATCTCTTGAGTGGCGAGAGTGCATCCTGTCTTTGCCTATCTCTTCTTTTGCCACTCATTTTCCTTTTACCTAGCGCTTCATAGTCTCCATGTCAACCACCATTGCCCTTACCACTTCGTCTTGCTCCCTTATGCGATCTTCCAAAACCTGAGGATCAATCCTCCACCTCTGTCTATCAGGGCTTTGAGAGCGGCGTGGACTTAAGCCTTGTCTTTCTCGAGCGTCTCTTCGTGGGTTCCGTCGCTGGGGATCCAATTCTACCATGGGCGGGATAAAAGGAAAACCTTCTCGTCTTCCCCCTCTTTCTGGGGTTTGCCCTAGGGGTGCAATTCGGGCAGGCTCAACCCGAGCAACCCGTGCCCAGCCCGAGTTTTTTTAGGGCTTGAGCAACAATATCTTGTAATCTGGACGGGCCTGGTGTAGACACCCCATTTTTGACCGACCTTAAGACTCAGACGTCACCGGTTGAGCGCTCGGTGATGTTGCATACTGTGCTCATTCAGAAGTCTCAGAGTCGCGGCCGTGCGCCCTGCCTCCGGACTTCCGAACTCTCTTCTGTGCCTTGTCTCGCTTTGCGAACCAGACTCGGTTTTCTCTGTTTTCTTTCCTGAGGGGAGGGAGTGGTCCCGTAGACTATCTCTCAGTGGCCGTGAGCTACTTTTCATGGCCGTAGGCCATTTTGCCCATTTCGGAGCCCGGTTCCCGGTTTTCGAGACCGTCAGGCCGTGTGCCTCGGCTCGGGACCGCCCAACCATCTCTGACTTCTCCGGTTTTTGGCAGAGACCTCTGTTTTAATATTCTGAGGAACCCTGGGGCCCCTGATGCCCACTTCGTGGTCGTATGCCACTTCCGGTGCCTGTAGCCGGTTTTCGGGACCCCAAACTGCGCGGTTTTGGTCCCGAGCATTCATTTTGCATCTGTTTTCTCTGATTTTTGGCAGGAACCTCTGTTTTGTCATTCCAGAGGACACTGGAGCCTCAGATGCCCACTTCGCTGCTGAACACCACTTCCGGCACCTGTAGCCCATTTTCGGGATCCCGAATTGCCCGGTTTTAGCTCCGAGCGTTCATTTCTCATTAGTTTTTGTTAAAACTTGGCAGGTACCTCTGTTTCAACACCAGGAAGATCACTGGGGGGTGAGAAGCCAGCAATTATCCCAGATAACCAGTTTTGCTCCTCCGGAGCCCCTTTTTCTCACTTCCGGGCCAATGTTGAACACCCTAGGGGTATTTTCTTCCAACCAAAGCTACATATCTGTGATCAGGGGACATGGGAGGACACCAAAAGAGCATGGTCGGCCAGAAATTGTTGATTTCATTTTTGGGCCTCTCCTTCAAGCTCTATGTTGTGGCTCCTGCTTCAGTGTTGCCAATTTCCGACCTTGGGACCTTGTTCTACACATCTGGGAGGACCCTAAAAGTTGGTGGTCGGCCAGCAATTGTGCATTTCATTTTTGAGCCTCTCCTTCAAGCTCTATGTTGTGACTTCTGCTTTAGTGTTGCCAGATTCCGACCTTGGGGCCTTATTCTACACACTTGGGAGGACACCAATCCATAGTGGTCGGCCAGAAAATTTGTTGTCCATTTTTTTGACCATGGCCGGCCGGCCAGGCTGAGTGGCTGGCCGACCAGGTGGGGTGGCCGGCCGGCCACCTTGCAGAAAGCCACCTGGCCGGCCAGCTTCCTGCTTTCCAGCTCCTTCCAGCTGTCCAGATATTTTTTCAAAATATCTCCCCCATCCGGGGGATATTTTGGGAGGGAAAGATTGCCTCCATTTCCCTCCCCTTTTACACCTTTTCTTGCTTATTTAAAGGGCTGGACAGCCCCTTTGCCTAGGTTGGAAAAAATGGTCTCAAGACTTCATCTCTAAAACCCTCAATTTCCATAGCCAAAAACCTCAAAAACTTCCAAGTTCCTAGGCAATTCCTTCACCAACCCCAAGCCTCACCATCACCATTCAATTTCCAGCAGCAAGGAGGGGTTCCTCAGAGGCTTAGAAACAACTTTCATCAAGGCAAGAGGAAGCAAAAGATTTGTCTTCAAAGGTAAATCACTAAATCTCTTTTTGTAGCATAATTTTGCTTCCTATTTCTACCCTATTTCCTTTCAGTTTTTGGGCTTTGACCCCTACTGATTTTAGGCTTATTTTGAGCCCCTCTACAACTTTGTAGAAGGGCTCAACTTCATTTGTTGTCTCCATGATACACTTGTTTCAATATCTAGCTTGTATGTCACAATCTTGAATGCTATTTTTAGCCTATTTGCATTTGTTTTTGGGGCTCCGACCCATACTGGTTTTGTGCTTATTTTGAGCCCCTCTACAACATTGTAGAAGGGCTCAACCTTGTTTGGCCATTCTATATACCACCTCCCTTTGAAATCCACTTTAGGCCCTAATTCTTGCATGTTTTGTAGCCTTTTGTGATTTTGGTTTTAGCTCTTGGTCAGAACTGAAAGGGGTCTTATTTTGACCCCCTCTACATGTTTCATGAAGAAAGTTTTGTTGTTTGGTGTATGCTTTACATGTCTCTTGTTATAACCTCTTTTGAGCTCCATTTTGCATGGAATTGTTAGCATGTTTGTATATTGATTTTGGGGTTTCCATAAACTGAATATATGCTTATTTTTGGGCCCTCTTCAGTATTGTAGAAGAAAGTTTTTCCATTTGAATTTTCTATATGATACCTCTCTTTATAACCCTCTTTTGACCCTTATTTTGCATGCCATGTTTGCCATATCTACACACTGAATTGGAGGCCATCATCTACTGTAAATGTGAATATTTTTGGCTCATCTTCAATGTTGTAGAACTGTTTTTTTGGGTTTGAGCATTGTACATATCACTTGCTTTGTAATTCCCCTCTTTTACCGTTTTTTTGCAAGCTTTTGTTTCCATACTTGTGAGCATTATTTGGCCTTGCTTTGTGCTGATAAAATTCTAGTTTAGGGTCTGCCTTGCCACTGTTTTACATTCCATGTCCATATTCTGTATGTTTAATAGGGCTGTAGGCCATTTCGAGTGCATTTCATCGCATTTTGGGCATCGGTTGCAATTTTATCATAATTTGGGGGCTGTTTTTGCATTATTTTAGTTGCTGAATTTTGCATCTTCCTTATGCCATTCGCCACATCTCATTCGCATGTCATTTTGGTGCTTTAGAGCCTCGCCTCGGTTTGCGTGCCCGTGTGCGCGCATTTCGAGGCAACCTCGTTTTATCCGTCGGCAGCCTATGTGAGTATGGTTGAGGCCCTCTCATGTTGGCGTAAGCCCAATTTACATTTTCATGCTTGTATGCCATTGCCTCGGTTTGTGTGCCCGTGTGCACGCATTTCGAGGCACTTTATTTTTATCCGTCGGCAGCCTATGTGAGTGCGGCTGAGGCTCTCTCATGTTGGCGTAAGCCCATCACTGCATTCCGTATGCCATTTTATGCATTCCTCGGTTTGCGTGTCCGCGGGCACGCATTTCGAGGCAACTTTGTTTTTACCCGACGACAGCTTATGTAAGTGCGGCTGAGGTCCTCTCATGTTGGCGTAAGCCCAATTTGCATTCCGTATGCCATTTCATTTCATTTTAGCATCGCCTCGGTTTGCGTGCCCGTGTGCACGCACTTCGAGGCACTTCGGTTTTATCCGATTTGCATTTCACATCATCGCCTCGGTTTACGTGCCCGTGTGCACGCATTTCAAGGCACTTCGGTTTTATTCGATTTGTATTTCATCATTGCCTCGGTTTGCGTGCCCGTGTGCACGCATTTCGAGGCACTTCGGTTTTATCCGATTTGCATTTCATCATCGCCTCGGTTTGCGTGCCCGTATGCACGCATTTCGAGGCACTTCGGTTTTATCCGATTTGCATTTCATGCCATCGCCTTGGTTCGCGTGCCCGCGTGCACGCTTTTCGAGACGTCTCATTTTCATCTCATTTTCATTAGCATTGTGCATACTAGGATGTATCTTAGTTGCATTTCATGCATATCATGCATATTGCACCGGAAACGAGGCACGTTTTGTACTCCGAGTGACGGAACGGGTCTCAATTCCCAAGTCACCGACACTCCGGATTACCCATGATGGAGTTAGGTTTTTGTTGTAGCATTCATCTGCATTCACTATATATTGAGCTGTGCAATTCGGCTCCTCGGCCATCATGCATCGAGATGCGTGATTGGTGGCACGAGGATCGAGGCATGCATATATTTGTGAAATACATTGCTATGCCCTTTTCCTGCTCTCTGTTACAGCAAAATCGAGGACCAACAACTTTTCGGAATCCGGCGCGCATTTCGAGAAATATTGCAAACAGAGGCTAATTGGGGCATCCCAGTGGATTTCCGCACCAAGGCAGCCCAGCATACACTATCCGTCAGAAGCAAGGCAGTCCCTGGCTTGCATGCCAGTTTACTTCTTTTGTAATTAATTTGTTAATTAATTAGGAATTTGTATTTTATCTGTAATATTCGGACTGTATATTCTTTTATTTCGGACTGTATTATTTATTCGGACCCTCTGCGCGAGGGCATAATTGTAATAAGGGTGGGTGAGTGTGATGTATGTCTTCCAACCCCCATTTCTTTCTCCCTTTTATTTACCTGCTTATGATGGTTAGATTAGGGCATATTTCAATTAGCATACAGTATGACAGCATGTTTGCATCATTCATCTGTTTTGCATGCACCGGGCTCGACGCATCATACAAACTGCATCGTATTTCAATTACAAGATGAATACATGTTAGTTGTAGCATTCCATGCGCCATGTTTAGAATAGCCGAGCCTGCTATAGTTTGCATCTTTGCATGTGTTGCATTAGGCATTCTGTATACTTAGGATCATGCATGATTTCTAATCAGTTTTCTGTTTTGGCTTGGAGCACTCGGTGAGTGTTTATGCTTTAGCATCCTTGCATACGTGTGAGTGTTGCCATGATAGCATGCTTACCATGAGGCTATTCGCTTATGTGATATAACTGCCTTGAATGCCTGTGGGTGGAGGTTGAGTTATTTGGATTGGGACAAATCACTGATTTTTTGTTTTAAGCCCACTAGATAGTGGCAAAACCATTGCTCTTATAAGCCCACCTGAGGGTGGCAAAATCTGCATTTTCAGCCTACCTGCGGGTAGCAAACCATTTTCAAACAAACAAACATGAAATGTTTTGTTCCAATTCAGGCGATTCGGTCTATACTTGTATGCTGTGCACATCACATAGTAACCTAGGCTAATAACCGGAATAAGAACTCACAATGTTTTCAAAAACAGATATCATGGTTAGTAGAGGCCGGTCTTTGACCGGGCGAGCGGGGGTGCTCACGATGTGACCTTCCCCAATCGTACCCAAGTTCCCGAGCCAACTTTGGTGATGACGGACACGTGGCCTTTCGGCACCGAGTCAGGGTTTCCTAAATTTCCCATTTTAAAATATTTAGGTGGCGACTCTGTTATCTGGCAAAGCAGTCCATGTTTGGCACTTCTTTCAAAAAATCAGTTTTCTCAAAACGATTTGCCGGATTTGGACTCTTTGGTTCAGATTTAGAACCACAACAAAAATCGAGTCCGAACTGTAGCGAGGTCCCTCGCGGGCTTGTTACACCTGGGCAGATTTTTGATGCCCGCATTGTAATTTGGGTCGGGCCTAAGCAGAATCGGTGGCTAACCCGAACAACCCGAACCCGAATTGCATTTAATATATTACATAAATTATATAATATATGTATAAATTAAATAGCTGGCCCTTATTTTTATTTATTTATTTTTGGCTGGTCTTTGGCCCTTGGATTAGCATCTTTTATTTGGACCATTAGATTGAAACTAAAAACAAAACCCTACCTTATCTATTCTTTTCTTCCCTCTCTCTCAGACTCTCATTTCATTTCTTTATAAGAGTTGAAGAACGGCGAAGTGCAGCGACGAACACGAAGTGCAGCCACCAACAATGACGCCACCCTTTCGATAAGTTTCGACGCCACACAAAACTGGTAGATCCCTCTCTGTGTTTGTATTTGTGCTTTAATTTGTCTATTTTTGGTCACTCGTCGTTCGATTACCACTCAAAATCGGTGGATCTATGAGTTAAAAAATTTTTCTTACTAGATTTGCAAAATATATTTATGTTAGTGAAATTTTGTGTATATATTTGTTTGGGTTAGTGAAATTTTGTGCTGAAGTGCCATGCTCAACATTGTTTTGTTCTTGCATATGGTTTGTAAAAGTTCAACAAAATCATGCATCTTTGAGCTAAGTTGCTTTCCAAAAGAAGTCAGGAATATGTAATTGATTTATGTAGCTTGCTATGTTCTTCTATCTGATGGACTTATGTATATAATGAAGCACTGTTTGTTGTATGGAAAAATTGAGAAGCTGTTTGTTGCCTTCTGAAATTCGGGCAATTCGGGCTAACCCGAGTTCAAATTATGAAGCTTGTTCCGGGCTTGAGCAGCCATGCTCGGGTTGATGGTCGGGCTTGGGCGGGCTTAGGCAATGCCAAACACAATTCGGACTGGGCTTAGGCAAACCTCCAACCGAACTGAACCTGCCTGAGTTGCACCCCTAGTTTGCCCATCGATAGTAGAATGTCACAATTCTTCATTATGCGCCATTGGAATTAATTGAAGAAAAACTCGATCAAAAGGTTTGTTGTCTCTAAAGCTTTCCACAAGTGGCGCCAATTGTACGAGCATGAAATAATCTTCTCGTATAATCCTGTTGATCAAGTTTGCACTCCTTCAAACATTGTCGCTTTACTACCTGAAAATACAAATGTGAACTAGTTGGCGGGTGTGTGCCGGAAACCTCTCCGATGCCTAAGTTAGCAAAATAGACAATAGATACAAAAAATCTGCGTATTTGAGAGTAAGAATTGTGATACTGTGCATAGGTCCTGTCATAAGTTTTAATAGATTTCACTTGGCACAATCCTAGTAGGATTCTAACTTTCTTTAGCAGAGTCCTCCTAGGAATCACACTCCCAATGATAATGCCTATCCTGATAACACCCTACTCACTGCCAACTAAATGAGATAGTTGCAACTCTTATCTCGGCTGGTACCACACTCAACTGAGCTTTACACGGCTCTGTGTTGTTTTAGGCAGCACCGTGTGTAGACATCCTATTTTTGACCGACCTTAAGACTCAGATGTCATCGTTTGTGCACGCGATGATTGCGCATGTTTGTGCTCGTTTCGAGTTTCGGGGGGCTTTCGGTTGAGTGCCTTGTCTCGGGACCTCTTAACTCTCTTCTTCTTGGTTTGTTTTTGGACCATGCCTTGGTGCCTTTGCCTGGAGGAAGAGGGAGGGCTGTAGGCCACTTTTTGTAACTGTAGGCTACTTTTTCCTCTTGTAGGCCACTTGCAGTGGCCCGTAGGTTAGTTTTGGGAGCTTTCGGCTGAGTGCCTTGTCTTGGGGTCTTTTGGATTCCTTCCTTTTGGTTTGTTTTTGGACCATACCTTGTTAACCCTTGCCTAGGGAGGGGAAGGCCTGTCGGCCACTTTTGGTGGGTGTAGGCCACTTTCTCCTCTTGTAGGCCACTTAAGGTGGCCGATGGCCATTTTTCTATTTTTGTAGATATTTTTGGTGCTAGCTGTGCCAGCTGTTGGGCACAGAATGCATCCTCCATACACGTGTATGGAGGGATTGTAACAAGCTTCTAGCCTGTCAAACAAGCTTGAGGCTTGTAATTCTATATAAGGGGAGCTTCCTCCCTCTTGAGAAGGGTTCAGATTTTTTAGAAGCAAAAATATCCCTCTCTCACTAGAATTCTCCATCTCTCTCTATATTTGTGCTTAGAAGTGTTGTTTCTTCATACTTTTGCACACAAACACCTAGTCAAACACCTTCACCTTGTTGCTGAGGTACTTGGAAGCCTTATTTGAGTTCTAAAAGTTGGTTTTGGCTTAAAGAAGTTGCTGTGCTTCAAGGGTGAGTTCTATAGCCTCTTTAAAGCTTTATTTTCATTGCTTATTTGGCCATTCTTGCATATTGTTTTAGGCGTAACTTGCAACTACAAAAACTTTTGTTTTTAAGTGTTAAAAATGGTTGTCTAAGGCCTTGTTTGAGTTAGAGGTGGTCTACCCCCTTTTGTGGCTTATTTTGCTTTGCTTTGAGCTATCCTTTAAGGCCTTTGAGATCACCTTTGTTTGGCCTTTTCACCACTGAATTCCAGAGGAATTTCAATGGTGGAAAGTGGGTTTTGAGACCCAAAATGGATGGGGGTGGTCCCCCCCTTTTGTGCTTTGTTTGCATGTGTTGTTGGCTTAACACTTTGGCATGTTTTTCTACCTTCTTGAGGCTTTATCTTAGCATGTTTTAGGCCTTATTTTAACATGATATAACTCTGTTTTGGGTTGGTTTGGCCTCTTGTTGTTTGCTTTTTGCACTTGTAGTGTAAACTTGTTCACTAGCCTAACATGCTTCATGAGTTAGCTTGTTATTCTAGGATGTATTGGCTTCACTCTAGCATGTTTTTAGTGTTATTTTGACATGCTTTAACTCTGATTTTAGTTGGTGGGGTCACCTCTTACTTGGTTTTTGTACTTGTAGTACAATCCTCCTTGTAGGCTTAACATGCATCATGCTTTATGCCTCTAATTCTAGCTTGTTTTAGCTCTATTTCAGCATGCTTTTGGCCTTGATTTAGCATGCTTAAACTCTGTTCCAAGTGGTCTTGGTCATGTATGGCTTGCCTTGTAGGGCTATAGTGTAAATGGCTTTGCTAGTCTTGTGTTTTGAGACCCCTAGCATGCCTTATTTGTGATATTTGTGTGATATAGTATCATTTGGTATGTAAATTCAGAGCATAAACTTCTATCATACTCTCATGTTTATCACTCTTTAATTGTGTTTAAGAGTTGTGCCCTTATGCCTTGTTAATGAGCCAATACATGAACATTATTTTCTTGCCTTTTATGCTATCATTTCAAAGCATTTTGGCCACTGTCTAGGCATGCTTGAGGTCTGTTTAGGGCTGGTTTAGTCCATTAGGCATTGTATTGCATAGGCCTAGTGTTGTGTACCTCACTAGCTTTAATGCTTGAGTCTTCTAGCATGCTATACTTGTGTTGTTTGCATGATATGTCATCATTTGGCATATGATTTCAGTACTTGTACCTCTATCATGCTCTCATATATTTCCCCCTTTCAATGTGTTTGAAAGTTAAGCTTTACGCCTTGCTTGCGAGCAAATGAATGAACATGCATTTCTTGCCTTTTGTGCCTAAGTTTTAGTGCGCTTTGGCCACTGTTTTGGAGTATCTTAGGTCTGTCCATATATGGTTTGACCATCTGAGATTGATAGTGCATGCCTCATGTGTAATGTTCTTCACTTGATTTAGTGCTCTTGGCCCCTTAACATTGTCTTGCATGCATTGCTTACATGATAGAGCCTTGTGCATACCTCTCTAGCATTGATGGATAAGCATGTTGTTTGCATGTGTGTTGCATTGCATGTGTTTGGATCAAACGTTAATCCAAACACGAGAAACGAGGGGTGTTTCATATTTAAAGTGTTGAAACACACCTCATTTCTTAGTCGCGACACCCTTGATTGTGCATGATAGGGTGGAGGCCTCTTGAGTCTTGTGTGTTATTTGTGCATTCATTGACTTATACAAACTTGGCTTCTCGGCCATCGTGCATTGCGATGTTCGATTGGTGGCCTGAGAGTCGAGTACCACACTCCTTTGAGCTTGAGAAATGATAAGGAGGTTGGTTGTACATACACACCCTACAAATGCCTTGCCTTGCCCCTTTTGTACTCTGTTTGCAGCAAAATTGGAGTGTACAGGAACAAGTGGTTGACCGGCCACTTTAAGTGGCCTACAGCTTCCTCTGGTGGCCGACAATCCTCAGGCTCAGAGGTGGTTCAAAGTTGTTCTGGTTCTGGAGCAGAAGCAGCCTGGAAATTGGTTTAGTGTTCGAAAATCAAGGTGAATGCAAACAGAGGCAACCGGTGGCAAAGTGACGGATTTTCGGGAGAAAGCCGATCGAGCATGCATGCATCCCTCACCCTTGAAGCCTTTTAACTATTTTGCTTAGATGGTTAATTCGTTGGTTCTGTACTTAAATAGTTAATGTGCTTAGCTAATTGATTTGTGTTGTAATTAGTTAACTAGAATAGTTAATTAGTTATGATTTGTAATAGTTAGCTTAATTAGCATAGCTAGTTAGCTTTCATTTCATTTGGACCCTCTGTCGAGAGTGAAAATGTTGTAATAAGTATGCGTGTGTGTGTGAATGTCTTCCAACCCCACGTCTTTCTCCCTTTTATTTACCCGCTTTCAGTGGTTAGTTTTAGGGCATGTTTCAATTAGCATACTTATGCTTTGCATGCGTGCATCATTCATTCGTATTGCATGCAACGGGCTCGGCGCATCATTCAAACTGCATTGAATTTCAATACTTACTTGAATACGTGTTTGAAAGCATGTTATCGAGTGTTGCATTCATATGCCATCTTAGAATAGCCAAGCCTATTTAGCTGCATTTTGCATGCGTTGCATTAGGCATCTTAACATAGCTAGGATCATGCATTGATTTCTAACTAGTTTTCTTTCTTTGGTTCGGAGTACACTGTAAGTGTTTACGCTTTAGCATATTGCATGAGATGTGTATGTTGCCATGTTAGCATACTTGCCATGAGGCTATTTGCTTAACTGCAATAACTGCATGAATGCCTGTGGATGAAGGCTTCATTGCTTGAATTGGGACAGTTCATCAAAATGCGAGTTTTAAGCCCATTTCGCGGAGTGGCAAAATCATGTTGTTTTAAACCCACTTGAGGGTGGCAAATCCACGCTTTAGCCTACTTGCGAGTAGCACTTTCAAACCATTTTCGAAAAACAAACATGAGATGTTTTGTTCCAAATTGAGTGATTTAGTCTATACTTGTGTGTTGTGCGCCTCACATAATAAGTTAACTAATAAATCAGAACAAGAAACACATGTGTTTTCAAAAACAACATATCATGTTTATTAGAGGCCGATCCTTTGATCGGGCGAGCGGGGGTGCTCATTTCAGGACTTTCCCTTCTCGTACCCAAGTTCCCGAGCCGAGGAAACTTTGGTGATGACGGACACGTGGCCTTAGACACGAGTCAGGGTTTCCTAAATTTCCCAAAAATAAAATATTTAGGTGGCGACTCTGAAATCTGGCAAAGCAGTCTATGTTTGGCGCTTTTTGATTCAAAATTGATTTTTCAAAACCAATTGCCGGATTTAGACTCTTTGGTGATTTATCAGTCTTACATTGCACTTTGTGAGATTAAATTCAGAACCGTGACAGGAGTCCGAACTGTAGTAGCTAAGAACCCAATTCACGCCTCTTTGAAAGGGGGCGCGCGGAGCGAGTTCGGGGTGGTCTACACCGTGGTAGCCCAAACTATGAGATGGCGCCCTACAGAGCTACCCTTAGCTCGGTCCTTGTAGACGTCCCTGAACGCCCCGAGAGGGTTAAGGTCCCGTTCTGTTCATATTGGGGTCACTACAGTTCAAGGACTCAAATTGTCACAGTTCTTAATCTTGAACCAAAGAGTCCAAATCTGGCAAATCGATTTTGAGAAAACAGATTTTTGAAAAGAAGTGCCAAACATGGACTGCTTTGCCAGATATAGAGTCGCCACCTAAATATTTTATTTTGGGAAATTTAGGAAACCCTGACTCGGTGCCGAAGGCCACGTGTCCGTCATTACCAAAGTTGTCTTGGCTCGGGAGCTTGGGTACGATCGGGGAAGGTCAGCTATGAGCACCCCCTTTCGCCCGGTCCGAAGACCGGCCTCTACTAACCATGATATCCGATTTTGAAAACGTTATGTGCTCTCGTTCCGGTTATTAGCCTAGAATTACTATGTTATGCGCACAGCAAACAAGTATAGACTAGATTGCCTAATTTGGAAATAAGCATTGCACATCCATTGGTTTTGAAAGCGCTTTGGGATTTGCTACTCGCAAGTAGGCTAAAACACGGATTTCAACGAGTTTTTCCAACTCAAGCAATCCAACCTCCACCCACAGGCATTCAAATAGTTTATCTCACATAAGCATTTAGCCACATGGTAATCATGCTGTTATGGCAACACTCACACGCATGCGATATGCTAAAGCGTAAAACTCACCTAGTACTCCAAGCCAAAACAGAAACTAGTTAGTAATCATATGCATGATCCTAGTTCATGTTAAAAATGGCTAATGCATCACATACAAAATGTCACTAGAATAGGCTCGGCTAATCTACAATGACATGTGAAATGCTACAACTAACAAGTATTCAATTTGGAATTAGAAATACAATGCAGTTAGCGTGATGCGCCGAGCCCGGTGCATGTAAGACAAATGTATGGATGCACGCATGCATTGCATAAGGTATGCTAATTCAAATATGCCTTAATCTACCATCATAAGCAGGTAAATAAAAGGGAAGAAAGACGTGGGGTTGGAAGACATACACACACTCACGCACACTTATTACAAATACGCCCTCACTCGGAGGGACCAAAAGAATATACAGTCCGAATAATGAATAAATAACTTATTACAAAATTTCTAATTACTTAGTAAATAAATGCAAAAAGAAAGGAGGCCACAGCCCCCGCCTCGGGATGCGCGAATGATGCATGCTCGGATCCGACTCGCCCGGGGAACCCGTACCATGCCACTGTTGCCTCTGTTTTTACCGTCCCGCTTCTCTGGAAAACTTCCAAAATCTCAGGAAATGTTCCCTGCACACTGAGGATCATCATCGGCTGGATGAAATGGCCACCGGCCATGTAGAATGTCCATCGGCTTCTCATGAGTTCATCGGCCACACATAAATGGCCGGTCGGCACTATATACTGCCGGTCGGCAGAAAATTCCTGCAGAAGACAGTTTTTGACAGCAACAAGGGCAAACAGTGCATGGCATGGAATTTTGGACATATGTAAGCATGGCCATGTTTCCTATCATGTGTTAGACTCAAGAGAACATAGCCCTCGACCCTCGGGCCATTAATGATGCATCTTGGTGCATGATGGCCTAAGAGGCCAAGTTTGCATTTTAATGGAAATGCAATGTAACACACAAATGAAGACCAAGGCCCTATCATGTCAAGGTCAAGGGCCTCGGGGACCGGGAGTTGAGACAAGTTGCACCACTTGTAGTGTGAACTCCTCTCAACCCACACGCTTGGTTTGACACCCCAAACCAAGCCATGAAATGCATGTACGCAACATGGCTCAAATGATGCAACATAACTCCAATATGCAAATGAGGCTAAGATGCAAAACATGCCAAATGTGATGCAACCTATCTTGTTAAGTGTACAAGATGCTAATCATTTGGGAAGCAAATATGATACAACCATGGACCAAAATGCCATGAAGCTAGTATGGGACAACATGTAATGAGCCAAATAAGTAACAAGCATATGATAAACATGCAATGGTGGACTTAACCACAATGGGGCAGACCTCAAACCTTCCCCAAAACAGTGGCAAAAAGTGCCCAAAATGGTGGACCAACATTCATGCAAACATGCAAGCAAATGGGCCTAAAACCAAGGCATAAACAAGGGGGCATCCCACTACCACCAACATGACCATTCATAGCATGAATCAAACAACCCAAAACAGATTTCTAGCATGCAAAAATACACCCAAACCCTCTAATATGGCAGCCCCGAAATGCTTTAAACATACAAGCATGCACAATATTCATTTCAAAGTATAAAAGGGCACACCTTCAAAGCATGAAAAAGGTCACATATGCAATCATACAAACATGATTTATGGACTGAAATACAGTCCTAAATGATGCCAAATCATGAGGATGGTCCAAGCTAAGCATGTTAGAGGCCAATATGTTTAAGGCTTACAAGCCAAAACACAAGGAGATGACATCAAACAAGGTAAGCATGACTGAAATAGATGGCCAACAGACCTTAAACTTGACAAATCATGACCAAAGACTTCAAAAAGCTAAGCCAAAACATGAGGATATGCTAGGCTAAATACATGGCACATTTCTAGGCAAAATGGAGGATTACAAAGCAAGTATAAAAAGCATGCTAAGGACCACAAAACCACTTTTGGACAGAGGTATAATATGACCTAAAACATCCAAATAAGCTCTGAAATGAAGCCAAATGCAACTACTCAAACATGCTACCCTTTAGGCCAAAAAGCAAAGGTCAAAGAAGGACAAAGGGGAGAGGGGTGTCCCTCCCCTATACAAGACTTCAAACCACCTTCCTCACCACTAAAAACCCACTGATTTTCAGGGATGAGAAGACCAAAACAACAAAGCAAACAAGGCTCAAAATAAAGGCACCAAAGAGGCCAAAATAAGGCCTAAGAGGATGAGTTTGCACTCAAACTTCAAAGTGACCTTAATGAAAGTTAAAAAGCAAGAAAATACAAGACTTTTTTTAGTTATACACAAAGCTCAAAACACAAAGCAAGATAGGTCAAAAGTCAATACAAGATTGGGGAAACTAAAGTAAAGTAGTTACCCTTGAAGAACCCTTGAAGAACAGGTGGTACAGCCCTCTTCTTCTGATCAAAAACAGTCCAAAACCTCAACAAACAACCCTCCAAGCCTCCCAATCTCGAGCTAAGGTGTGATGGTGTGTGTATTGGTGCAAAAGTAAGGTAAAACCACACTTTTAGGCCTAAAAACACACACACAAGAGGAGAGAGAGGGAAAATCTAGAGAGAGGGAGTATATGGCAGAAATATAGATATAGAAGCTTCGGTTTTTTGTTGAAAATGGCTAACCCCTTTCAATGGGAGAGGATGGGTGCTTATATAGGCCAAGACAAAGCCAAATAACTTAATGGCTAAGCAAAGAGAAAGGTTCAAGGGGGGCAAAAGAGTCTAGGCTTCTTGGAGAAGCTAAGACAGCTGGCCAAGCTTCTCCAAGAAGCTTGGCCAAAGGTTCAAGCTTCTAGAAGCTTAGAGGGTTCAAAGGTGCAAAGTGGTCACACTTATGCACGGGGGAATGTGATGGTGCATTCCAGCTGGCACAGCTGGCATGCACCAGGCTTGAGGGGTGCAAAGGGTGCACACCGGCCAGCCAAAAAGGTCACCGGCACAAAAAGGTGCCGGTCGGCAACATATAGTGCCGACCGGCCATTGTTTTTAAGAATACATTGCCGGTGGCACGCACATGCGGCCGGTGATGGTAGGGGAGGGCCGGTGGTGTGTGGGGATGGCCAACAAGCCATTCCCTGCCCTTCAAGGCAAACACACAGGTGTTTGGTGCCAAAACCGAACACGAAGCAGTCGAGTCAAGAGGTCCTGAGACAAGGCGCGCTGCCAAGGCCTCCGGGAACTCGAGACGAATACAAACATGGATAATCACCGAGTATTCGAACGGTGACGTCCAAGTCTTGAGGACGGTCAAAAATGGGGTGTCTACAGTCCTCCTTCCTACTAACACCTCGGTCCTCTACGGGGTATAGCCTGGGATAGCTAGGTCAGGTCCCTAGCAGCCTATCTCTGACTGATCCAGGATCGTGCCATCCAAACATTTACTTCGGCCCGTAGTTTGGCCCAATGTCTAAGATAAATGGACTTAGCTCGGCCCAAACTATTCACATAAATTACCCTCTCAGTATTTTAAATGATATATATATATGTACTTGTATTTACTGGGAAAACACACACAAGAGTAGAATAGATGATTTCAGAGATAGAATAAATGTGATTTGAGGGAAGAATAAATTGATCCACCTTATACTTAATTGAGGTGAATTTGATTGACAAAAATAAAATAGGGTTAATTGGTGAAAGCTGTATTTGGTTCATGGATTTGGAATGAAAAATGAAAAAAATAAATAAAATGTGAATGAAATATAATTATATTTTACACACCATTCACACATTTTTTCCCTTTTTCTTTTCAAATCTCTATCCACATTTATGAACCAAACATAGTCAAAGAGTGCATTCCTATGGGTGATAAAGACACGCATTAAAAAGCCGCCTGAAAATTAGAAGCATGAATGAACTACACTTTTTCCCTTTTGGTTTGATTCTATTATGCAAGAACCACAAAATATTTCTGACAAGGTTTTGCAAGCATGAACTGCAAATCCACCAATGATGATCATGGACAAGGTATTACTTGGGGATTTACGATGCAAAACTTTCCTAAATCAAATATTAAAATTAAAAAAAATAAAATAAAATTGATATACTAATGCTACATAACGGTGAAAATTCAAATTGAAAACAGAGGAAAATGCATTCCTTTAGCCATGGGAGAAAATAAAAAGAAGGATCCAAGAGGCGAGTAAAGCTTAGGAGGTCTTGATTTTCTTCCAAACGTAACTTTTGAGAGGGAACAGAGGAAAACAAGCATGGAAGAGGGAAAACCTTGACCTGTATGATAAAAACAAAATTACTATCATAATCTTAGTAAGATAAAATGAAATTGTAGAATTGAAAAGAAATTTATTATCAATTTTGTATTGCATAAATATCTTTTAATCAAATTCTTTGTTTAATACGAAAGGATAGTATGTTGGCAATTTTTTGATGACAAAATGTGAGGTAATGGAGTGGGGGTTAGTCACTTTGTAGTTAGTTCATCAGAGCGACAGACTTCAGTTAAAATCATTTGTGTATTCATAGCATATAATGCATCTCGGATTTAAAGATTAATTACTACACTTGGTATGCACTTGAATTGATTAATGAGTAAAATACACTTATAATATGATTAAAATAATTGATCATTGGCTTAACTCAATTGTCCACCCTTGTATACTTTTAACTGAGAAGTTAGTGGGTCAATTTTTGTCAAAGACAAAGATTGCTAATTTATTTCCCATTATGGGGCTATTTTTTTGTTAGACTTGTTCTTATAGGACATGTTTGATTGGGTGAATTAAATGATAGGATTGGGATTATTAATCTGTAAGCCCAATTATCCTATATTTGTTTTAACATTTTTGTTTAGGATTATTAATCCAATGGATAATTAATCCAACAAATTTGTAGGATTATTAGTAATGGGGTAGGGGTGAGATTATTAATCCAATGGAGATTAATCCAATTGGATAGTGAATACCACACTAATTTAATAGGATTATTAATAGTTCACTATTAGTTTTGTAAATCAAACATTATCATAGTGTTTATCGCTGTGTCATTATGTTATTAGATTATGATTGTCCAAATAAATGTAATTCTCCCTATATAGTTATAATATCCTACCAATTGGGGAAAAAAATGTGAATAATTTAATTACCTTTTCTTATTTGCAATTGGAAGCCCTCCAAAATCTGGACTAGTTCCAGTGTTTTTTAATCTGTTGGATATCAAACCAGATGCAATAAAGTGGATCGTTTTTTAAGGACTTAAAAGTAAATTGTGCACATAATGCATGCACACATGAACGCGCACACACACATAAACATATATACATATATATAGTAATCAATTTATTGATTATTCATCCTTGCAGAGAAACAGATAATAAATTCAAACTATCAAGCTTTTGTTTTGGTTTTACAAACTAATGCAAAAATCTAAATAAGGAAAGATCTTTTCATGCCTGTGCATGCACATGTACAGATATACATACACAGATGAAATTTAAGTGTAAAGTGGATCAATATCAATTTATATACACAAAATTAAGTAGAAGAATAAACAAATCCAAAGCAAAGAATGTGAAGGTTAATTTAGTGAAAATGTTGGCATAGTATTGTTATTTCCCCAAGTAAAGAATTTTTTTAATTTCTTTCTTTTTCTTTAGGATAAATTACAAGGAAAAAGAAAACAGAATTCAAGGTACTTCACAAAAACCATAGCCACAACAGATTGGTAATCTTCTTCCTTGATAAGCCCCTTGCGAAATTGGTTTCGATGGTGGAAATGGGAATTTTGGTGAGGTCGTTCGGGGGATGGAAAAGCGAGCGGGAAGGGCAGTTGGGGAATGGCTGAAAGTGAAGGTTTGGGAAATAAGAGGTTTGATCCTCTGTAATAGGATTCATGGTAAAAATAATTTTTATTTTACTTTAATTTAAAATAACAAGTAATAGAACGACAAGTGCCAAGGAAAAAAAAAAAGTTGAGTTCTCTCTTTAAACAAAGATGAACGGAGGTTGAGAATTGTTATCAAATTAAAATTTTGAAGTTTAGATTGATAAAATTAAGATTTTTAAAAATTGATTTGTTATTATGTCCAAATGTTAAGATTTTTTTTTTTTTCTTTTATTTCTTGGGTAAATTATAAACACAACCTAAAGTCTCATCCACGGCATTTGGTTGCATATTTATTGGGAACAAAAGTTGTCACATATTCCAAATCTTCTATAGTAATTTTTAAGATGGCTGAAATTTAATTTTATAAAAGTTTAAGGTACAATAACAAAATAATAATAATAATAATAATAAAATTTAAAAAATAAAATTGAAGGTACAACAGTTACACACAAAATTAGGATATTTTAGAAAAATTACTTGAGATAAACCAAACTCGTTGACACCTACTCGCAACAACAGTATACATCACCGTAGTGCGACAACAAAAGGGAAAAAACAACAATTCTAGGTGCCAAATTGGTACTCAAAATTTATGAGAAATACTAAAAGCTCACAATTTAAGTTTCACAATTCATCCACAATGACATAGTGTGCGAGTTGGACTTCATATGGTTGGATTACAACAAATTAGAATTGACACACGATTTGTTATGTCATTGAGGATGCAATTGTGAGACTTAAATTGTAGGTCTCTCAACCTTTTACCCCAATTTATCCTAAAGGGAGTTGTTTTTACTAATAATTTACAAATAGTAGAAGGAGAATAGTGGAAGATAAAGCAAAATAAAAATAAAATTATGATCAAGAATATTTTTTATTATATATTAATTAACAAGTTTGGATGTATTTTAATATAGAGGGTGACCACTTAATTTTTTTCTAAAAAGCTAAAAGGGATTAACATATATAACTTGGTGATAATTAAATATTAACATTAGTATTAAAAAAATAAATAAATTATAAGATGTGATAGTTGTTACTTGTCGCCCACTAAACTTATTTTCACGGTTATTCTAAAAGTACTTGTTAAAAATTTAAAATATTTATATTTATATTCTTTATAACAATATGTGCAATAAGTATTATACAATCATTGTAAACTTTGATAGCTATTAATCAGAGGTAGCAAGGGACGACGTTGGGGAAAAGAACAATTTTTAATTTTTCATCAAAAGAGCTAAAGCTGATTATAGGGGAAAAAAAACTTAATAATAAAATAAAAAATATTCCTCACAACACCTATTAATGTGAGAACACGATTCCCCTCGAACAAATCTTTTTTCCTGAGAAGAGAATGAGCAAAATATTTCAATGTCCCATTGGGTGCAACGAAAAATGCTTGCAAATAATTTCATTTTTATTTTTTCAAATTTGAGGGGTAAAGTGACCTAGTATATATGTATGCAAAGGAAAACAACAAAAATCAAGAATTTTTTATTTGGTTGGTTGTGGTTGGTTCTTGACTATGCATGTTTCCTACAATAAATTAAAACCAATAGAATACTATGTTGTTTTAATAATAATGTTACGGACTATGAAACAAAACACACCCAAAAAAAAAAAAAAATACTAATGAGTGGTTTGAGATAATCTAAATAAATGTACTTTTTGACATTTTATAAAATATAGGTTGAGTAGGAAAAGGGGTCACTGCTGTACTCAAAGCACAGCAATGACTGTGGTACTTCCATTTGAGATGTATTGTAGCCTTATTTTTATGATCCAAATCGTTATTTTGTAGGGTTTGCTGAGTACTTCATGCTTACCAAAAATCATATTAATCGGATATCAATAACTATATGATCGAAATGCATACCGTTTATGCTGTTTTTCAAAAGAAAAACTTATTATTTATTTTTTTGGTTATCGATCATATATTTGTTGATATCCGATTAATATGATTGTGGCATGAAATATTCAACAAACCCTATAAAATGAACGGTTTGGATCATAACAATAAGGCCATAATATACCTCAAATGGAAGCACCACAATCACTGCTGTGCTTTGAGCACAGCAGTGACCCCTTATCCAGTTGAGTCTGGGTTGGGTTTGAGGTAATATGATAGAGAGGTAATGTGACTTAAATAAGATGATGTAATTTAAATAGGATAATGATGTAATTTAAATAGTATAGTGACTTTCTGACTCTATAACTTTTTTAGGTTATGACAAATAAGACCTAAGAAAAATAGTCAATGAGTGTGAGCTCTACTATACAAAAGTTCGAATTTAAACCACTCACTACTTTTCTTAATTTTTTTGTATTCTTAGTCCCTAACATCATATTATTGTTTTTCTAATAATCCTATGGGTTGAATTGCATAACCTTTGTGCAAACCTCATCAACCTATCCAAAGCACTAGGTGTGAGTTTCCTTGCAAATAAGAAACAAACATTGGTGATATTCCCATTGTACTCGCATTTCCTTCCACTCCTCAATTTCTCCAAAATCTCAATAGTCACACCTGTTCTCACAAACTTAGCTGGGTGTAAACCTCCCTTTGACCAGTCAACCCAAGTCAAACTTTTATTTGAATTCCTCTTCGAAAATCTTATACTCACAACCGTTGGCAAGTAATGCTCATCGGCGCAACATGAACTCTTGCAATGCTTTCAAAATAGTGGAAAATATTTTCTGTCTGAGATAACCTCAACAGCGAGATCTCGATCCATTTTGAACCATTGAGCTCCTTTTCTCCATTGTTGGATTGTGATGGTGAGACTCATTTCATGGCAATACCGTCCATGGCCTACCGGGCCAGATAAATCAAAGGATTCTACAAAGTTTTTGAAAGAGTTAGATAAGAATAAATGGTAGAGAAGTTGAAGAGAATGATGCACGATTCAAAGAGGATAACAAATAGTTTGTTGGAGAAGTCAAGAAGAGTATTTACTAGTAGGCAACACTCTATTTCTACCATGCTAACACTCCCCCATTGAACTTTCAGCATTATACGTGACAATTCTATCAGATGTTATATGTATAGATTGTCAAGCACATGAATCATGAATTTATATATCAATGTTATTCCCAACACACCCTCCTGCCTATATAATTATAAATAAAGAGTAAATATATTGATGTTATTTTTTTTAACATTATTTGATTTTGAATGAATAACCATTAAAAGATTATTAGCATGACCCTTTTTAAAAATGTAAGACACCAAAATAAATATAGTGTGTGCGTTGTTTTCTGACCACACTGCCAATCTGGTACTCAGCTGGAGAATACTGGCAGAATAGATTGTGCATGAACGACCTGTCACAAAAAGAGAAGATTCCGACGGTGGTTCGTTCACCCGGGGGCACTCCGACGATCAAGTCAGTTATCTCTCAAAGATAGCAAAAGTGCTTAACTCACTATTCAGAATATCAAAAACGTACATTTGACCCGCGAGGGTGCCTCTCTTTTATAGCCAATACTGACCTAATCCCAATAGAAGCCTAGTTTCAATGGACTCTATCTCAATGCTAATCCTAGACTCCCAGTTAGATTGGGATAAACTCTCTAATAGTCTTATCTGAAGTCATCTCCCAATCTAGGACTCTTGTCCCTTATTCACTTATCTCGGATTCCGGTATCTTCGCCGATAACCTCGGCCTAGATGAGATTACCTCGGCGTCATGACCAGGACACGTGGCACCTCGGCTGACACTTCGGTGCCACCTCGGCCATGTGTTGTCATTGCAAAAATATGTCCCCACAACTACCCCTAGGTTCTATTACCTCAGCATCCTGAGGTGATGGAACCTATATCATCATACCATATAGCATGTCGGCTAAGCTTGCTTTATCCTCCATTACCGAGATCAACATTCGTCGGCTCCATATGACCAAGACCTGTAATCTGTTCTCGCCAATGCCCTAGAACCAATAACCAAGTTTGTTCAAGTTATTTAGCCGAGATCGTTCTCCTTGCCGAGGTCTTTGCTCCATAAAATCAAGAACTCCAAGAGTTTCTTCACGCGTATGAGCTGTCACGCACAGTATTTCAACCGTTTTTGCCACGCATCTTTCCCCTACTGAACCGTACCCGACACGCGCCTTTAAGTCGCATCACACCTACGTGCGCCGTCTGACAAGCACGTCGTCCTAGGGACACTAATTGCCATTTTGCCACCATTTCATGTGTTTAATCAAAATCATTTCTCTCTCTCCGTCTTTTCACTTCTTCACTATCGTTTCGTGCAAGTTCTCTCTCTCTCTCTCTCTCTCTCTCTCTCTCTACCAAATCCACTATTGTTTCAAGCTCTCAAGCTCTGCAGCTGCTTCCATTCTTCCCCTCCGGCGAAGCTTTTGCTGATCTTTTTCGATTGCTGCCATCATCTGACTCCGCGTACTTACCACCGGCTTCACTCTTCTAGTAAGCCACTGCTTCCCTTTGTTTCAATTTCTTGTTTCTCCTCAAACTGTTATGTTTGTATACTGCTACTGTGACTTCATTTACGTTCTTGAATCTTCATTTATGTTGTAAATTTTCCCTTGTTTGCAATTTGTTTCTGGATATATACACGTATTCACACACTTGGTCATTTTGCCACTGTTTTTGGCCTCGCACCCTTGTACACACTCTGTTATAATGTTCTTGACAGTTCATCACTATTCTTGATTCTGAATCATTGTTCTTGTTTCTGTTTATGTTTTCTGTGTCTTTTCCAGATTCTTGCCTTCAATTTTGGTTTCCATAGTCTTAGGCTTGGGATTTGTTGTAGAACTCACGAACTTTAGGAAAAACTGAAACAAACTTCACCTAGATCCTTAAAAACTCTTGCCCCAGCACGCTTGCAGTTTTTAGCCGAGGTCCCTTAATCTTTTTCAAAACACTTCCTTCTGAAATTCAACACCTTCCTCCTAAGCCGACGTCATGGGTATGTGAAGGCATAGGGTAAACACCCCAACTAAGTTAGAATATTTCAGGCAGGAGTTTGTCATTCCTGCCAACGTTCACCTGAGGTTGGCAGGGGAGGAAGACTCCATTATGCCTGACGGGAACTTCATGCATTTCCTTGTCGTAGCCTTCACAGAATGTGGACTTAGGTTTCCATTTGACATCCTTTTTCGAGAAGTCCTCCATTACTACAAGCTCAATCCGATGCAACTAGCCATTAACTCCTATCGAGTCATAAACGGTATCATCGCCTTAGCTAGCCGAGAAAATGCCAGGGTAACTCTAGCTAACATCTAGTACTGCTACACCATGTGTGGCCTTAAGCTAAAAAAAGGCTATATTTACTACCTTAAGCCAAGATCCACAGAATACAAACTCGTTGCCGACCTCACAGACTCCATCAAGGGAGCTGGAGACGATTACTTCATCGTCTCGGGCAACTGGGAGTTCCCACCAGATGATGACCTCCATCACTATCCCTTAAGCCGATCAGTTTTTAAAGAGGGTAATGATAAGAACCAAGAGTCACTTTATTTGTTCTCAAGTCTTTAACACTTTGTTCTTTCTGTATACGTGCTAACATCTGTTTTTTTCTTGCCGCTCTCTCTCAACCACCAAAGGATTTTTGCAAGGCCTTCTTTCCTAGCAAGGACTTCAAAAAGCCGTTGGGTCTGCCAGTTGAGCGGCGGAAAGCTCCTTTGTTGCTCAACTACATCCCAACTTACAAGTCGATACTGCCCGACGTCCCGAAGAAAAGCAAATCTCCTCCTTCCGCCACAACTCCTCTTACAACTTCATCACCTCGGCCAGATCAGGGATCAACCTCTGATCCAGCAGAACAGCCATCAACCTCAGCTCTACAACTAATCCCACCTTCTCAACGCAAATGCCAACGTAGAACTATAGCCGCCGCCGCCGCCGAAATGGGTCGTAAGAAGGTTGTAGCAGACGACCTTCTAGCCGACACCCCCAACACTATTACCGCACAACCTTTACTATCCCAACCTCAGCCAAAGCCAAAGCCAAAGCCCAAAAGGATGAAGAAAGCCCAACCCAAGGCAACGGTGACTCAGATCGATACTGAGGACACCTTGTCGACCTTAAAATTGGCCAAGGTCGAGAAGAGCTCCTCTGCTGCCGAGAAGAGGCCCGCTGAAGCCGCACCCTCCGAATCAACCCGGTCAAAGAGACCGAGGTCCGAGTCAACAACAACATCGGGTCTCTGAAGTCTGATGTCCCCTGGGCTCCCCCAATTACAATTGAGGACAAGCCGGTCAGAGCTAGCGACAGTGCTGACGACATTGAAGTCGACGTTGCTCTCTCTACCGCCTTGCTCCTTCCCAAAGATCTCGATTGCAACGCGGAGATGAGCGAGTACGAAAATTTTGTTTTGATGTTGTAGTACTCCGTACAGGTAACCCCCTATCACTTGGTACTCTCCACTCTCTGTTTTTCCATACTTAGAGAGTTTTTACTAACATTTGTTTTTTTCCATTTCTTCTAGGCGATCCAGCATAGCCACTCATTCGCGATACAAGCCTTCAACATTAAGAAGGAGTTGGCCAACAAGACCAAAGAGGCCGCTAGCTTGCAGAAGACCATTAATAAGGTTGAGACCAAGATGAAGACTTTAATAAACCAGGTCGAGGAAGCCAAAAGAGCTCAGGACGAGGTTGAGAAGAGGGCAAGGGCTGCTGAGGCCATTGCCAAAGTCCTTGAAGCAGAAAAGAAAGAGGCCGAGGCAAAGACCACCGAAGCCCAGGCCGAACTCATTGCTGCCTTGGCTACAAAGGACGTGAGATCAAAGCGGCGGATGAGAAGGCATATGCCGAGGGGGCAGCCGACGTCAAGGAAGATTATAAGAAACAAGTGAAGCAGGCATGCAACAAGGGTTTCACCCTTGGTTGGATGGCTGCTTTAAAAGAGTTGGTTGTCCCCGAGGATTCTCCTCTCAAGAATGCTAACAACCTCATCCTACCATTCCCTCCATCTCCAAGCCAGTCCGAAGACGAAGCTAAGTTCGAGGATCAGGTTGAGGCTGAGAAGAACGAAGAAGCTGTTGGGGCTAAGTCCCCAATTCTGAATGAGCAAGTCTTGGACTTGACTCAAGATGAGGAGGATGAGGTCTCCAAAGACGCTACCCTTGAGAAGACAATATCTGACGCGCCCATCGCCGAGAAGAGCATCGACTAGACTCTTCAAGAGATCGATGCCGAGCTCGCGGCTGAGAAGGCTGCCGAGAAGAGTTCTCAGATGTCTTCCGAGCCCCAAATCGATCCAACTGATGATGCCGAATAGTCTAATCTTGATGATTTTCCTTAGTACTTAGTACTTTTTTTTCTTGTTGAAACAATGTGCACTTTATTTGGCCAATGTGCCTTTTTGTAATTCGAACAACTTACTCTTCAATGTCAGGCCGAAGTGCCTTCTTTCCTTATCTGAATGCACTCTCAAATTTCTTCTTTCAATGTGATTGCATGTTTGTCTTCTTTTTACTCTTGTATGATTCTATACTTAGAATAATTTGCATGTCTTCAATGTACACCTTGACTGTGTAATCTTCGCGGAGTGGAATACTTCGGTTATACCCACAAACAGTTTATCTCGGCCTTGGCCTAACACTTGAAAATATTTCGTATAATATTTTCACAAGTGTTATTTACACTTGCCACTTCACTTTTTACTTATCAGGACCTCTGTCTTCTATTATTTCAATACAACCTTGGCTTAACTTGTAAATTTTTCTTAAAATTTCGACAAGTGTTAAAACCAGTCTTTTTTCAACATAACCTCGGGTTAACTTTGACTTGTAAATTCTTCTTAAAATTTCAACAAGTGTTAAACTAACCTTAGCTTGTAAATTCCAACTCCCAAGCATCATTCTCCAGCCCTCTACCTCCAAATGTGAACTTAAGTTCCACTTGGGTTCTCATTAAGCATGTGGCTTTGTCTTTGTCGCCGAGATCAGATTCAAACAAAGACTGGCCGAGGTTACCAACCTTGGTCTCCTTGTTAATCTGACTGACATGTACTTAGTTCCAATCTATGTCTATCTCTACCGATATGACAAGTCCAGGTTAATCCAACTTAGTTCAACTCCATTATATGCAAGTATAATTCTACTCTGCCATATAATAAATCTAAGTTATTCGTCATGTTTCGCTCAGAAACATCGCCAACTTAGTTCAACTCTATTATATGCAAGTCGAAACTCTACCATATAATAAGTCTAAGTTATTCGTTATGTTTCAATCAGAAACATCGCCAACTTAGTTCAACTCTATTATATGCAAGTAGAAACCCTGCCATATAATAAGTCTAAGTTATTCGTCATGTTTCAATCAGAAATATCGCCAACTTAGTTCAACTCTATTATATGCAAGTAGAAACCTTGCCATATAATAAGTCTAAGTTATTCATCATGTTTCGCTCAGAAACATCGCCAACTTAGTTCAACTCTATTATATGCAAGTAAAAATTCTGCCATATAATAAGTTTATGTTTCGCTCAGAAATATCGCCAACTTAATTCAACTCTATTATATGCAAGTAGAAACTCTGCCATATAATAAGTATAAGTTATTTGTCATGTTTAAATCAAAACCATCGTCAAGTGTCTGGTCAGTCACACTACACAAGTTTAAAAATAAAGCTAAAACTTTATTATTACTTCGGCTAATAAAAACACTTAAAAAACAAGAAAATCTAATGATAGAAAAACTTCAGATTACAAGTATTCCAGGGTCTTGGCAATTCTTTGCCTTCACTGTCTTCAAGCCAATATGCCCCATTGCCCAGGACTGAGATGATTCTATAGGGTCCCTCCCAATTTGGGCCAAGCTTGCCCTTTCTGGGATTCTTCTTGTTGCCGACGACCTTTCTCAGGACAAGGTCACCTACTTGAAACTCTCGTGGGTTGACCTTCTTATTATAAGCCCTGGCAAGTTGTTGCTGGTATGCCCCTAGCTGAATTGCTGTTTTCTCCCTTCTCTGTTCTAGCAGATCTAGATCTTGGGCCAAGAATGCCTCATTGGTCCCATTCTCTACTCCCTGGGTTCTGATTCTTGGGATGCTGACCTCCAGTGGGATAACTGCTTCAGTGCCATAAGCCATGGCAAATGGGGACTCCCCAGTTGATCTTCTCAGCGTAGTCCGATATGCCCAGAGTACATTGGGCAACTCTTCCACCCACTTTCCCTTTGCTGCTTCCAGCCTCTTCTTGATCCCATCCAAGATAACCTTATTGGAGGCTTCTGCTTGACCATTACTCTGAGGAGAGCTTGGAGTAGAGTAATAGTTCTTGATTTTGTACTTTGCACAGAAGCTCTTGATTAGCTTACTGTCAAACTGTGTACCATTGTCAGCTATTATTGCTCTTGGGATCCCAAACCTGGTGATGATGTTTTTCCATATGAAGTTCTTCACATCAACGTCCCGAATTTTTGCAAGGGGTTCAGTTTCTACCCACTTGGTAAAGTAGTCTGTTGCCACCAACAAGTATTTCCTTTCTCCGGTTGCTTGAGACAGTTGTCCAACAAGATCCATGCCCCATTGGGCAAATGGCCAAGGGCTGAATACTCGGTTCAAGTCCGCTGCGGGTTGATGTATCAAATGTGCAAACCTCTGACATTTTTTACACTTCTTGATATAGGCTTCGGCATCTTTCTGCATATAGGGCCACCAGTACCCCTGAGTAATGGCCCTATAAGCAAGTGACATGCCCCAGTGTGGCTTCCACATACTCCTTTATGTATCTCATACAAGAAGTCTTTGACTTGTGAAGGATGCACACACCTCAAAAGGGGACCAGCAAAAGATCTTCTGTAAAGATGTCCTTCTACTGTCAAACTGAATCTTGCCGACTTCAGTCTGGTCTTGTGCGCCTTTTTAGGATCATCTGGTAGTTTCCCATCTCTAAGGAATACTATTATTGCATCCATCCAGCTTGGTCCCATCTCTACATACATTGCCTCATGTTCTGTGTTCAATGGTTCTACATTTGGACCTGTCAAGTAGTCAACCATTATAGTCCTTGCCTCTCCTGGTTACATTGCACTAGCCAGGTTGGCCAAGGCATCGGCGTGGTTATTGTCATCTTGGTTAACTTGCTGTAATCGGCAATTTTAGAACAATGCTACCAGTTTACCTACCTCCTTTATATAGGCCGACATCCTTTCATCTCAGGCTGCGTATTCACCTGTTGCCTAGTTGACGAAAAGCTGGGAGTCACAGAAGACTATTATCTCATCAGCTTCCATTGTTACTGCTAGCTTTAATCCTGCGATCAGTGCTTTATACTCTGCTTCATTGTTTGAGGCCTTAAATCCCAAACGAATGGATTGTTCCAGTATCTGCCCATCTAGAGATACTAGCACTACTCATGCTCTCGCTCCTTGTCGGTTTGAACTCCCATCAACAAACAGCCGGAAAGAGTCGCCGATGTAAATACTGCAGGGCCTGAGTTTCGCTTCCTTCCTTTGTTTTGTTATCCCTAACTGGGTTTCTCCTTGTTCACTTGGACATCTTATTCCTCGACTCAACGGAGCCCGATGTATGATGGCGTCTGGTGTGAACTTGGCCACGAAGTCGGCCAAAACTTGGCCTTTGATTACTGTTCTAGGTCTAAATTCCAAGTCATATTGGCCCAACGCCACTGCCCATTTGGCTATTCTGCCTGTCAAATCTCCTTGCTGCAACAGGGACTTCAAAGGATGCTTAGTTAACACTATAATTTTGTGGGCTTGAAAGTAATGATTCAGCTTCTTGGAAGCCATTACTAAAGCCAGTGTCAGCTTCTCCAAGAGTAGATATATGGTCTCTATATCTGCTAGGATTTTACTTACAGGGCCCGTTTGTTTTGGGAGATAGAATGGAGGGGATTGATAGTGAGGGGATTAATAGTGAGGGGATTGTTAGTGAGGGGATTGATAGTGAGGGGATTAGTAGTGAGGGGATTGATAGTGAGGGGATTAGTAGTGAGGAATTGTTAAATTATTTTTATATAAAATAATAAAACAAATAAAAAAATATAAAAAATTAAAAATGATATTTTAAAAAAAATTTCCAATATATAAAAAATAAAAAAAATAAAAAAATTTCTAATCCCCTCACTATTTTTCTAATACCATCTCTACCTCCTCCTTACCAATCCCCTCTCCAAGGGTATTACTAATACCTTGGGACTAATAGTCCCAAGGCCTTCTCCCAAAACAAACAAGGCTATTGCTAACACCAAGGTATTAGCAATCCCAATACCCTCTCTTTCACCCAAAACAAACGGGGCCACATAGTAAACTGCCCTTTGCTCTCCCTTTTCTTCTATGACTACTACTGTACTCATTGCATGTTCCGAAACTGCCAAGTATAAGAACAGCTCCTCTCCAGGTACTGGATTTGAGAGAACTGGGGCTGTGGTCAAATACTTCTTCAAGTGGGCCAAGGCGACTTCGCACTCTTCTGTTCATAAGAAGTCTGTGGCTTTCTTCACTAAGCTGAAGAAAGGTTTACACTTGTCAGAATTTCTTTTTATAAATCTATTTAGGGCTGCAGCCCTTCCAGTCAACATCTGTACTTGCTTTGCTGATGTTAGGCTCTTCAATTCTAAGATGGCCTTAATATGATCCGGGCTGTCCTCAATGCCCCTTCTGGTGACCAAGTATCCTAAGAACTTACCAGACCCAACTCCAAATGCACACTTCGATGCATTAAGTCGGTGCCGATATGTTCTAAGGATGTCAAAAACTGCATTTAAGTCTTCCAGATGATCCTCAAGTTCCTTGGTCTTCACGACCATGTTATCTATGTATACCTCTACTGTTCCGCCAATTAGATGTCTGAACATCTTGGTTACCAATCTCTAGTAAGTTGCTCCTGCATTTTTCAACCTGAAAGGCATCACTTTGTAACAATATAGCCCTTTTGGGGTGATAAATGCAGTCTTCTCCTCATCTGGGGGGGTACATGGCTATCTGATGGTACCCCCTATAAGCATCCAGGAAGCTCATCCTTCCATGCCCTAAAGTGGCATCTAGCAATTGGTCAATTTTGGGTAGTGGGAAACTGTCTTTGGGACAAGCCTTGTTCAGGCTGGTGAAGTCCACACAGACCCTCCACTTCCCATTCTTTTTCTTCACAACAACCGTGTTTGATAACCATGTCAGGTAATTTACCTCTCGAATGGCTCTGGCCTCTAGAATTTCACCCATTTCTTCTTCTACTGCCTCGACGTGTATCAACATAGGCCTCCTTGCTCGCTGGATGGTAGGTTTGGCCGACCTGTCCACATTCAGTCTATGGCAACTGACCTCGGGGTCAATGCCAGGCATCTCGTACGGCGTCCAGGTGAACACCTCAATGTTTTCTCTCAAGAACGCCTTTAGCTCTTTTTTCTCTTCCTCGGCCAGGCCCAAGCCGAGAAGGAAGAAACGCTCTTCATTCCCTTGCGGGACTAAGATTTTCTTCAAGGCTTCCTTACTCTTCTCGGCTGGCTCTTTGCCGACGTCCTCCAGGACTTCCATGTCCTCATTCTCAATCTCTGCTGTTTCTGCTTTTCGTACATTGCAGGTGGATTTCATTGCTGCCATGGAGCAATTCTTTGCCTGCACCTGATCTCCTATAACCTCCTCAATTCCATGTTCTGTTGGGAACTGCAACAGCTGGTGCAATGTTGAGGGAACAGCCCCCATTGCATACATCCATGGTCTTCTCAAGATAGCATTGTAAGGGGAGGGGGTGTCAATTATGGTGAACTTAGTTTTACCTTCTTGGTGCCAGCCTACACCGCCAAATTTACTAATTCCAGGGGCCACATCGGCGTTCCATTGAACCCAACCATTGGTCTATTGGATTGTTCCAAATCATCTTAGTAAAGGCCAAGCTCCTTGTAACACCTGACATACATGATGTCATAAGAGCTGCCTTGGTTAATTAAGATATGCTTCACTTGGCACTCTCCAATCTGTAAGGATATTACCAAGGCATCGTTGTGTGGATGTTGTACTATCTCTAGGTCGTCTTCAGTAAAAGACACCACTGGTCCCTGACACTCGTCGGCCCTAGGTCTTTTCTGCCGGACCTAGTACACAAGCTGCAAGTGCCTTACCTTCTGAGTCTCCTTAAGTATTTCATTCTCATTGACCTTCAAGTGAATCAAATTAATCACTCGAGGTCCGTCTGCCTGCGGTTGTGATGCTGGGAGAGGCGGTGCTGCCGGTGCCTGAGGCAGTCTTGCTTGTTCTTCCGTTGTCCTGGCCTCGTCTACTAGGTCCCTTAAATGAAATTATCTTACCAGGTCTTCTAGATGTGCCTTTAGGGCTCTGCATCCATGAGTCTCAGGTGCCCAGCTTTATTGTGGTATGCACAATGCTTGCCAAGGCTTCTTCCTACAAATTCGCCCGGAACCCTTGCTGGTGCTCTATAATAAGGCTGACTTCGGATTTTCTCCAAGACTTTGTAAATCGGGATTCGAAATACGATCATGACTGCCTGTGCAGCTCTTAATCCTGTCTTTTGCTTGCTGTATCCAGTGTTACCTCGGCCTCGCTTCGGCGAGCCATTTCTCTTCTCTTGTTTTGACGCCTTTGTCCTCGGCGTGTCTTCCTCGACCCTCGCATACTTCTCAATTCTGGCCATGAGTTCCTCTATACTCTTTGGTAGTGTCTTTGCTAGTGATTTTCGAAGAAGACAGTTATCTTTCAGGCCGTTCTTAAAGGACACGACCGCCACCTCTTGGTTACATCCTGGTATTCTATTGAACACCTCATAATACCGCTTGGCGTAGACCCTAAGGCTTTCATCCTCACTGATTCTCATAGCCATCAAGGAATCCACCCTTAATGGCTATAGTTTATGTGTCACAAACCTGGCCACGAACATCTCGACCAGGCCCTCCCAGGTTTTCACAGTTCATTTCGGCAACTTGTGAAACCAGTCTGATGCAATTTCTCCAAATGATGAGGGAAACACCTTGCAGAGCAACGGCTCGTTCCCGATATATAATGCCATTGAGTTCAGGTACAGACCGATGTGAAAGTTCGGATCATACTTTCCGTCGTATATCTGGAGCCTCGGCATGTGGAACCTTTTCAAGGCCTCAAATTTGTCTAGTTCTACCGAAAATGGTGTTCTCGACTTAACTGGAGAGATTACCTCGGCATCTTGTCGCTTCCTCTGGAGGTAGTCCCTCAGATCCTTCTTGGTCCGTCCAGGAGCTCGGCTATCTCTGGATTTTAGCCTTTTCGGCGCGCTGATTCCGCTGTCATTGTGGGTCCTTTTGGACCTCTCTCCATTAGTTGCGTCAAAACAGAGTTTCTTCCCTTGAACATACCGATGTTCTTTAGGGTCAGCTTCTTTGGTACGATGCGTCCTCCGTGAATCTCCCTTCATAGACTCTCCTCGCTCGACCTCCTTTGAAGGCCAGTGAGAGTGTTCATTGGTTTTATCGTGCAGAGGGACTGTAGGGACTGTTTTATGCGCCCCCTTTCTGGGCATCATTTTTGGCCGTTGGAATCGGCATGTCTTGTAATTGGAACGGTGGCTGCATGACGTTGTTCTGCATCATGAAATTGACGACCGTTTGCAGGTCTGCCAATTTGTTTGTCATTCCTTTCATTTTGTCGTCCCTCCGCAGGCATCTATCTTTCCATACCTGGAGGTCATCCTCGTTATAATACTCGTTCGATTTGATTTCTTCGGTGCGTCGCCCTCTTGGCCGACGTCTTTCTCTCCGTGATTCTGATCCTGAGTTTCCTCATTGCAATTATTCTCCTCTGCGTTAGGGTCAATATGTTTCCCACTGTCAATAAGGATGTCGTCCCCACATTTCTCTTTCTGTCCGTCGTTGGCCATCTATTCTCCTTTCTTTCCCACAGACGGCGCCAAATTGTGTGTGCTGTTTTCTGACCACACTGCCAATTTGGTACTCAGCTGGAGAACACCGACAGAATAGATTGCGCCTGAACTTGTCACAAAAAGAGAAGATTCCGGCGGTGGTTCGTCCACCCGGGGGGCACTCCGACGATCAAGTCAGTTATCTCTCAAAGATAGCAAAAGTGCTTAACTCACTATTCAGAATATCAAAAATGTACCTTTGACCCACGAGGGTGTGTCTCTTTTATAGCCAACACTGACCTAATCTCAATAGAAGCCTAGTTTCAATTGACTCTGTCTCAATGCTAATCCTGGACTCCCAGTTAGACTGGGATAAACTCTCTAAGAGTCTTATTTGAAGTCCTCTCCCAATCTAGGACTCTTGTCCCTTATCCGCTTATCCCAGATTCCGGTATCTTCGCCGGTAACCTCGGTCTAGACGAGATTACCTCGGCGCCATGACCAAAACACGTGACACCTCGACTAACACTTCGGTACCACCTCGGCCACGTATTGTCATTCCAAAAATATATCCCCACATATAAGTTGTGTATTATCTAAATATTCATCTATCTACTATTTACTTCTACTGTTACTATAAAAAGAGTGAAGCCTTAGGCGTCTTTTCTATTTTTTTTTTAAATTCCAAAGATGGCCTTCACACTTGCCATAATGTCAATGCTTTCTCTAAATGATTACGGTTGAACACAAACCGTTGTGACTCTTTACAAATGTGTGAAGCATAAAAACATACTCTCCATTAACTGTGTTTCATTTCCCACCAATTCCTAGGGATCACAATTTCACAAAACAGTACATCTCAATGCATCTCCATCTTGTCAAATTTCAAAGTCATTTTTTCTCTAGAAAAGATACCAAATTCTAGATGAGGCTTCTCTCGAAAAGATCCCAAATTCTAAACAAGGCCATGAAGATTGCACTTCCTTTATATAGGTTCCAATATATAATTAATATTTAATATTGAGGAGCGAGGTATGTAAATCAAATGTTTTTTTTTTCTTTTAATAGTGTTTGGTTCACCGAAAAGAATGTGGAATGAAATTATCATTATATTTGAATGTCTATTTTCATGTTTTGTTCAATTAAAAAATAATAAAAAAATATATTACAAATGGAATCATTATTTACTATGGTAAGTGAATGGTAATTTTATAGGAAGGCTAAGAAATGAGCATTCCATTTTATTCTAGTAAATTAAACATAACACAAGGGTAATGATATACAAATATAAATTTTATATAAAAAACTTATACACAGAGATGTGACCCTTTTATCTTCATTTTATTTTCAACTAAAACACCATTTTATGATAATTTATAATTTTAAAATTGGTAGGCACATTAATACTAGTTGAGATTTTTTTAGTTATATATAATTATCAATCAAAGATGCATGCTATTGACAATGAGTGATTCAATTGATTTTACTCTGAAATACATTCTTAATGATGCTTTTTCCTGCACACAGGTTTGCCTCCAAAGGATGCATCACTCCTTAAGGGCAACCCAACATTTTATCCGTCTTTGGGTGACCAAAATAACAACACTGCTAACCTGTTTGTTCTTTTTCTCTCTTTTCAGCATTTCTCCCAAAATTTGTCTATGTAGTTAGAGTTGGACTTTATAAGCCTGTGTTAGATTTCTTTTTGAAGGACACTATAGGAAAGATTGAAAAAATATATATTTTTTTTGATAACTCGGTATCCGACAAATTCACTAAAAAAGGAAAACATAAATAAATAAATAAAAACTATAATTTAATAAATTGTCAACCTATCCCCGCCACGGACTCTGAAAGTAGACAACTCTTGTGGTAAGTTTGCATGGATCTTAGTCAATGGTGTAATCTTAACCATGTACTTTATAACAAATCATTTTGAACATGAGTTAAGAATATATTAGTACATCTAAGATATTTTGTATGTTTAATTGTCTCTCAAATACAATAGTTACTACTAGCTATATATGATTTATAGCTATATATGAAGTTTCTGCAATTTTTATTTTTATTTCTTTTGATCAAAATAATATATATATATGATTTATTTGTTAACCAGCTATCTATTTATATAATAGTTACTACTAATTATATATTACTGGAAGCACATCAAAATACCATAGCTTTATAAATAAATAATAAAAAATGTCAGACATGTGAGAAGAGTATGAAAACTAAGCAAGTAAAAAGGTTTACAGTTTTTATTTTTTATTTTTATGACTAGATGTTCAAGCCAACTTATACGCATCTTGATTAATCCTGGAATTAATCCACACAAAACACCCCCTCTACGTGAATAGCGCAAATCTTGGACAGAATTATAGAAATTATGTACACAGCTTTTACAAACCACATTTTGAAAATAAAACCACGATATCAATAAACATAGGAAAATTCTAATATACACCCTTTGAAAATGGTGCACCATATTCATATATTCTTAGTTGCCTCATTTTCTTCTTTAGTTATAACTAATTTTTTTTTTTTTTTAGTTATGACATTATTTTAGTTATGATTTATAAGTTCTTTAATTATGCCTCATGTTGTGTTCAATTATGATATTTTTTATTTTTTATAATTATGGCTCAAAAAGTATGAAGTTATGTCATTTTTTTCAATTATAAGGTGCATATGATACACAACTTTTTAAATGGTGTGCACTATAGTGTTTCCTATAAACATGTGCATAAAAAGAAAACATGATGGAGAAAGTAGCAACCATTATGGTTATATCCCCAAAAACAAAGTGTTAGAAGATCTCATGCAATTGCTCAAGTAGTCAAGTAGTTAAGGAGATGATACTTACCTGTTAAGGTGAGTGAGATTTCAAGTTTGAGTCTATGGAATGACCTAGCTTGTATTATAATTTAACTATTAATATACTAATTACTATCTTGTGCCAAAAAAAGAAAATGAAAGAAATTTTAAATCATTAGAAAGTAATTACCTCTAACTTCAATGAAGAACATATGTTACTATTTAATTTTAATTCAAATTCAAATAGCCAAAAAAAAAAAATTAAAGAAATTCAAAATTTCTAACTTCAATAAAGAACATGAACTACCATCTAATTTTAATTCAAATTTAAATAAATGTTTTTAATATTGTACCGTACCGACTGGTACGTGTTATTTTAGAAGCAAAACGATACTTACATAGTCTAATTCCGCTTCGCCTAAAATATCGACCAATATCGGAAGGTACCGGCCAAAAAATATAATACTAGATAAATACTGGAAAATTTTCTTTTTTTGGGTGGTGGTTTAGAATATTAAAATTATAAAAACTTATGTTCTATACTTTCTTTGAAATACCTTAATTTATTTTATTTAGCAAAGATAGTATACTTTTAAGGGAAATTGACCAGTAAATCCTATTTTGTAAACTTATAATCCATAAGGTCCTAAATGTTTTTTTGGTGACTGAGTGGTCCCTTAAATTATTTATTAACTGTTTTGCCATTGTTAGTATAGTTTGGAGACAGGTGGCGTGGTTATGTATGAGAAAGAGGTGGGGTGTTTGTGTGTCACGTTGTTCGAAAAATACACTAGTAGCTGTTTAAAGTTTGGTTATTTTTAACACGCGCAGTGTGAGACGTGAATTCCTTATTAATTGTTTTTTGGCGCATGGCATGAAGACACGCAGTAATTCAATCAAATTGGATCCGCCACATTGGAGTGTCACATGTCACATTTAGGAAAAGTACACTAAAGAGTTTTTAATTTTTTTAGAGTGTCATAATATACCTGCCACGTTATCACATTTGGAAAAAAGTATACTAAGGATTTTTTTTTTTTGAGTGTCACATCATGCCTTCCACGTTATCATATTTGGAAAAAGTACACTTAGGATGAGTAAAAATTTTAGAGTATCACATCATGCCTGCGACGTTGTCACATGTGAGAAAAGTACACTAAAGAGTTTTTAATTTTTTTGAAATGTCTAATCGTTAGAGTGACACATTAATATCTATCACATTGGACTATCACATCATACTTATCACACATTCAAAAAAAAAAACTTTCCCAATTAAGGCTTGGTTTGGCATAATCAAAAAAAGTCAAAAAGTCACTATCCTATTTAAGTCACATCATCTTATTTAAATCACATCATCTCTCTACCACATCACTTCAAACCCAACTCATATTTCATAAAAAGTCAAAAAGTACACTTATTTAGTTTATCTCAAACAACCCCTAAATTGTGAGGGTATATCTAACTAACCAATACACATCTATGTTTGAAAAAAGACATACTGGGAGTAATTCTATTTTTACACACCTAGTTATCTCAGTGCACGCACTTAATGAAATATTATTTTAATAACAATTATACTCTAAACTAAAATGACCATAATGGACTTATACTAACACCCATAATATTATATGAAAATACTCTGTACACATCTTTTAAAAAAAAAAAAATTCTCAATGTACACATTTTGAGTAAAGAAACACTAAATCTTAATTTTTCTATTGTTGTCACTTTACTTGCTACACACTATATATTCCTCTATTGCTTGCACAACAATACTCTCATAACAACTCTCATATTGTTTTAATATCTAAGTTTATACTCTATTAGTGATGAAAATGTTAGTTTTTTCGTACAATTTTTTTTTCTTTCACGGTTTTCAGTCAGACAACCAATGCTGAATTATTTTATTATATTCGGATATCAACTGCCGAAATTTTTTAATTTTTTTAATTTTTGGAACAAATTTATCGAACTAATCACTTTTATTCGGAAGTAAATTTTCAAAATAAATACATAATTTCGAAAAACTACGGCCGAAAGCTCACAATCAGCAGTACCGATTCAAAAAACAAGAACTTTGGTTCTTCAATGTGGTCTTCATTTTGACTGTGTTCTTCGATGGGTCTTTACTTTGACTGTTGTAGCACTATGGGTCTACAAATTTTCAAACCATACCAGTGTGTGGAATGAGAGACAAGTGTGTGGATGAGGGTTGAGGGTGTGTGTGTGTACAATGGTTGAGTAAAGGATATAATTGATACATTTAGTGTGTGGATTGAGAAAATTAATTAACAATTAAATTACAAAGTGTGTGCACTAAGAAATAATGTGGATTGAGATAATTAGGTGTGTGGAAATAGAATTTCTCACTTATTGGTCACACACTACACCTAATAAAGATTCCTCAATTAATCATTTAAAATATGGGACCAAATGATACATAAATTCTCAAAATAAAACTCTCTAATAAATTTCCCTACTTTTAAATCTCTTTTACATATAAATTTATAATTTATGATATATATTATCAAACTATTTATTACTAAATAATATTTTTAATATATATCTATATATATAAAATAGTTTTTCAATAAATTCAAAACGATATCCATAATAATAAGTACTATACTAATTGTACGAGTACGAAATAATGTTCTCGTATAATCCTATTGATCAAGTCTGCGCTCCTCCAAACGTCGTCGCTTTACTTCCTGAAAACACAAACGTGAGCTAGCCGGCGGGTATATGCCGGATACCTCTCCGATGCCTAAGTCGGCAAAATAGACAAATAGACAAAAACTCTGTGTATTCGAGAATCAAAGTTTTGTTACCTGTACATAGGTTCTGTTGTGAGCTTTTATAGTTTTTTCCTGGCACAATCCTAGTAGGACTCTTACTCCTCAATGTAGAGTCCTCCTAGGAATCACATTTGTAAAAGATAATGTTTATCCCTTAACACCCTTATCACTGCTTTAACCAAGTGGAATGGTTTTAGCTCGATAGTATGACAAAACGACCGAACTATTATTGCCATGCTTAAGCAGTAGATTTGACCAAGCTTCGCCTAGCTTGGATCTTCCCTTCAGTGCCTGTACCTCGGTTAGGCATACTCCAACTGGGCTATTCATTTAAGACCGAGCTAACTAGGCCCAACGGTAAACTTAGCTCGGCGCTTCTATGCATAATGCCTAGCTTGGTCCTCGCCCCACCTATACCTCGGTTGCCTCTGATCGGACTAACAGAAATAGGGTCCAAGTTGTGAAGCCCACTCACCTCGGCCTGTAGCTCGCTAGTTTTACGACCGAGCTACCCCAGCTATTATTTCGGCCCAATGCGCAGCCCAGTTTCCAAAGAAGATTCTTCCTTAGCTCGGCTTAATTTATTTATTAATTACCCTCTCACTAATACTAATGAAAAAAATGATATCTAGGTGTAACTTATTGTAAATTAAAAGTTGATAATCAGAAAATAAAAATTAGAATCACCTCTTCCCCGGAAAATTCTATTTCCACATACTAAATTATCTATGTGCACATCTTTTCTCAATCCATACATTTAGTAATTTGATTTTTACTTCTTTTTCTCAGTTCACACACTTCACATTCCAAATATACCCTTACCTTCTCTGTGCACATCCTCTCTTATGATAGTTGATTTCCTGAATAAGTGTGATATTTCATATACGATATTATAATGAGTATGAACTAATGTGAAATGTCAAGTGAAAACGAGTTCGGATCCTCTTGCCGCCTTTTCATCATAGTAATCTCTTTGATTTAAGCATTGCATCATTTTTTTTTTGTGTTGCATCTTGATAGTGATTCAACAACAGCGAGTTATAATACAGAGCAACCATGGGAACAAGCTTGTAGGGATATTGGAGTTTCTAAAGAACTTGTAATCTTGTGCCATGGATTTAGATCCTCAAAGGTTGGTAATTGTAATTGGAGCTGTGATTTGATTTAGCAAATAATATGAATAGCAACTGTTGGTGGTGTTGTTTTATTTATTTTTTATTTTTTTATTTTTTTGATGATTGTCCTTTGTTATGATTTTCAAGAGCGCATTCCTATGGTAATTCTTGCTGCTGTTCTAGGGAAAGCAGAAATTAGTGCCTTCCACTTTGACTTTGCTAGCAATGGGTAAGTTGTAGGGAGTGAAATCTAGCAAAATTATGGAGAAATTGTGAGATGTGTGGGTGAGATGGTGATGTGTGAGATGGTAATTTTGTTAAAGGATAAAATTGTAATTTTGAAAAAATTTATTAAGTGTGTGGAGTAAGGAAACTTGGTATGTGGAAATAGAATTTCTCCCCATTCCAAGCTTCTAAATAATCAAATTTTTTCAATTTATTTAATCTATTTCTACCTAAAAAGGTATAAAAACTGTACCATACAATCTGACACAAAATTTCAAAGGTTTTTCAAAAAACACTTTTTAGAAAATTCTACTTTCTTGTTTTTCGTGTTTTTTTTTTATTTTTACTGAATTTTTTTAATATTTTAAGTAATTTTTTTATATACTTTTTAGGCATAGCTAACATAAATATATCTAAAAAGTAAAAGAATTGTAAAAAAAACCTTTCAAAAATTCACTAAATATCAAAAATACAAAAAATTACGAGAATTCAGTACATTTTATTGTATTTTTATGTATTTTTTTAATTTTTTAAACAATAATGTTTCGTAGCTCCAAATATATTGGCCCGGATGGTTCAAATACTCAAAACGATGTCATTTTGAGTAGGTTTTTTCTTCTTTTTTTTTGTGTCTCTCTCTGAAACAGATAGAAAGAGAAAGGAAGAGAGAATGAGGAAGAGAGAAGAAGACAAGGACAAGACAAGTCTGTCTATATACATAGAGGAGGGTTGTGATGGGTTTGCAATGGTGATGGCGGCGCCGGTGGGTGGAGGGGTTTGCAACTATGATGGCGGTAGCGGTGGTGCTAGTTGTCGGCATTCTGGTGTTGGAACCGAGCTCCATCAATAGCGACACAGATCAGTTCAACGGTGGGCTCTGAACTAGTCTGTTTCTAAACACTTGTTAATCACCGACATTTTAGTGTATATATTTATTTGTTTCTTCTTTTTTTTTTTTTTTTTTTTTTTTTTTTTTTGCTTTTTGATGAAATTTGGTTCGATTCTCATGGACTAAATGTGTATTTGTTTAGATTTTCTGTTATGCAACACTGATTCAAGTCGAATGTGAAGTTTTGTATTGATTTTTGTGTTGTGCATGTTGTGATCTGAGCTTTACTTCCAATACAATGCTTTGAGTAAAAATGTAGATTTATAGCAAAATTCTTCATATTAGTGATGGAGCTACTCTCTCTCTCCGTTTCTATTTTTTTTTTTTCTTTTTTGAAAATGTTGTAGCTCGAAGCTCCATTTTTTTTAAAGAATTTTGTGACTTTTTTTTAGAATATGTTCGTAATGTTTCTGTAATTGTTTTTTTTCCTGAATTCTCTATTTCAAGTAATTATAGTCTTTGGAATCAACTCAAACTGAGTTGAATTTTGGGGCACACTCTGACATGTATAAAAATGTCAATTTGTTTAGATTGGTCATTTTTATTTTTATTTTTCTATTTTTGTTGGATTGTTGAATTTGGGGAAGGAGATGCAAATCTTGAAGGAGATGATGCAAAGGAGGAGATGAACCGAGGAGTGAGACAAACAGAGGGAGTGAGGAGATGAATGGAGGGAGAGAAAGAGAGATGAATAAAGAGATAGTGAGGGAGATGAACAGATGAAGACAAAGAGTGATGAATAGGGGAGAGAGTTATCGAGCCATTCGAGCCCAACACAATTCGGGTTACGTAGCAGAATTGTTTTTTAAAATATTTTTTCATAAATTTTTTACTTTTTAGATACATCTAAGTAAAGTATATCTAAAAAAATAAAAAAAAATATTTAAAATTTTAAAAATATTTACTAAAATAAAAAATTAAAAAATTTACTTTTAAAAATTTAATTAAAAAACTCAAACTAAATGCACTGAGTAATTCTCACCCCTATTATCCACGCAAAACATTATTAATAACTTTGATTTAAATGAATGAAAGGCAACATCCGTGTGCACCGCACTTGCCCATCCATTTTACTAGCAGAGAGAAATGTCGAGAAAACTCAAGAATTGAGAGAGAGAGAGAGAGAGAGAGATGTTGAGAAGAAAGCCCAGCAAAATCGAAGTCAAAGTTGAAGACAAAGAAGAAATCGAAGAAGCCCGCAGGCGACTCCACCACCGCCGCATCCGTCACCCGGTACCAGCGCGGCCACTCTCCTCCAACACTTTGACCGGTCCTTGAAAGACCCCTCTTCCAAATCCCACCGAATCGGCCTCTCCTCCTAACCCTAACCCTAGTAAGTTTAGAAATCAATGGAGGTTGAAGTGAAGCTTCGTCTGGCTGACTCCGTCGCCCACTAGAATCTCGTCTCTATCCTCTCACCCTTCCACCGCCAGACCCACCACCAATACAACACCTTCTTTGACGGCGCCGCCTCCGAGCTCTCCTCTCGCGGAGCCGTCCTCCACCTCCGCTTCTATGACCATGATGCCAAGTGCGTCGTCTGTCTCAAAGCCAAATCTGTGCTGGTCGACGGCGTAAGCTGTGTCGAGGGGGAAGAGGAGGAGATGGACCCCCTGCTCGGTCGCGACTGCATGGTGGACCCCTCCAAGCTTGCTTCGGTGGATTTGAGGCTTATGAAGAAGGTGAGAGATGAGTTTGGGGTTGTTGGGGGAGGAAGAGGAGGAGGGTTTGTGTGTTTGGGTGGGTTTAGGAATGTTAGGGGAGTTTATGACTGGAATGGATTGAAATTGGAGGTCGATCAGACAATGTATGATTTTGGTACTTGTTATGAGATCGAATGCGAGAGTGCAGACCCCGACAAGGTCAAGAATTTTGTAAGATAAATTGATAGAAAGAGAAAGATAATATAAATTGTATGTATTGATTGTGTATTATTGATTGATTGTATTGATTGTTATATATTGGTTACAAGAGTGCTACTTATTTATAGCAGAAGCACCACCGAAAGGAGAAGACATGTGTGAGTGGGTCTGTGACTTTACATGATGAAAGTGTGTGAGGGGGTCAGTATACAACAGCATACAATGTTGTATAATATATATAGTAACCGAAAGTGTACCTAAAGTGTGTGAGTGGGTTATATAGTACTAGTTTATATTAACAGCCCCCCTCAAACTCAAGGAGGATAGGTACTAACCAACTTGAGTTTGGAGAGAGTAACAAAACAGGAAAATAATCTGACAAATAAAATAAAAGTGGATAGGAGACACTGTATGGTCGTGTCAGACCGTTGGTGAAGACACTGTATGGTCGTGTCAGACCGTTGTAAGAGGACAGTTTACGGGGTCATGTCGGACCGATGTAGCAGACACTGTGTGGTCGTGTCAGACCGTTATTGTAAAAGCTGACCAGAATCAATGTCGGGACAGTTTACGGGGTCATGTCGGACCGATGTAGAAGACACTGTGTGGTCATGTCAGACCGTTGGAGAATACACTGTATGTTCGTGTATATGCCGCAAAAGTCGTGTCTAATCCATAAAAAGGCGTGCCCGACAGAACTCGTCGAGCGGCGAGCCATCAAAAGGCGCGCCGGACACGCGGCGAGGCACGTGCCTGCCTTGGCTTGTGCGCCCGGTTTGTCGTTTGGCGTCGAGAGGCGCGCGATGCGCGTGTCTGCCTTGGCTATTTATAAAACCAAGATGAGGCTAAGGCTGAAGCTGAGGCTGAGGCTGAGGCAAAACACCTGCTGAGAACCTCTTCATTTGCAAACACTCTACAACCAACCCATCTTCTGCAGCCGACCTTTTCTGACATTACCAGTCTGAAAGCTCTGATTCGCTGAGACACTCTGCAACCCAGAATATGGCCTCTTCTTCCCGTGGTCTGCTCACTCTCTTTCCCGACCTCAACAAGTCCACAAGAGAGATAACTGGGGCAGTTGCCCTTGAACCTCAACCAAGCGCCCTTGGACCAAGTGCCCCTGGTTTTGCGCCATTGAACTTTCCGATGTTGTCAGTTGAGCAGATAATGGCTGCTCAATCTGATATTGAGGCCAATTATTATACATTGAAGTCATGTGTTGAGACCATGACGGCGGTCACAAACTTGTCGCACCGGCTTCAGAGTAGAACAAATGAGGTGCATCAGTTAAACGCCCAACTGGCTCTGCTCCAGGGCATGTATAAGGATGCTCGAGCAGAGATATGTGTACTGAAGGTGGAAAACAAGGAGCTGAAGCGGAAAGCCACCGTTATGCTCCGATTCGGAGGTCCGCCATATGTGGCATTTGAGGAGCAACGGGAAGTGAACGTGCTCGGCGGCGTGGGAAATACGGAGGCAGTGCCGGCAAGGGACACCCAAGACCGAAGCAAGAAGAAGAGAACAGCTGAAGAGGCGAAAAAGTAAGGCCGGTTTGTGGTGGTGGGTTGTGGTTGTTGAGTTTTTGTGTGGTTGTTTTTTTTTTTTTTTTTGTGTAAAATGGTGATCGGGTTTGATCCCCGACATGAAGAAATGATAAATTTGTGAAAAGAAAACGAATTGGTTTGTGAATGGATTTGTGGTTTTGTGTTTGGGTGTTATGACCACCTGCACAAGTGTTTTTTTTTTTTTTTTTTGGGAGGAAAAAGGAAGATAAATGATGAGTAAAAATAAAATAAAATAAAATAAAGTTGTTGGGGGTAGTGGGAAACAGAATGGATTTGTGCAAAAGTTGACTGGGTATGGGTTTGTGCAAAAGGAGGTGGGTGATGGGTTGGAAAGTGGACATAGTGGGTGCCCTTGAGTAGAGAGAGAGAATGAGGAGCTGTAGCCTGGTGTCCATTTCTCAGCGTATATGCATGTGGGTTGTAAGTTTTGTTGTTGCAGATGATGATGAACTAACAAGAACTAACAAGAAATGACAACTGCTGAAACAAGAAAGAGAGAGTCTGTATGTTTTTGAACCCCGGATGATCCGAGAGTTTCAGGGGTGAAGCTGTATTTGTTAATCCAAAATTGGCAGGGCCAACCCATAAACAAATCGCTGGCCAAACCCATACTTTGAGCTAATTTGTTCCCAATGTCCATGGCGAGTTTGTGTATAGACTGAGAATACCTCAATATTGTGTCCCTTTGTTGAGGAGAAGCATCAAGCTGAGTGCAAAAATCAAGAACAGCATGAGTGGATCCAATGTCATAGAGACCCAACCCTTCATACAGAGGATTAACCTTGTTCGGCGCCACGTACCCACTTCCGGCGATGACGTCAGTGTTCCGGCGTTTGATTTCCGGCGGAAGATCGAGAAGAGACCTCACCACCGACTTCATATCTGACATCAGAGTTGTGGGGATCTGGTGATTGATGATCCTGAAACAACCCCATTCTTAGCTCGCATCGATTAGTTTCTGGGATTGAGATGGAAAGTCTTGCAGATCACTCACTGGTATGAGACTACTAGTACCCATTTGGTATTGTAGCATAACTTCCTACCACTACTTGCAAATCAGTGGAATAGAAGTTGGGGTGATGATGGACCAGAAGGTAATGGAGTTTATGGAGGTTTCAATTGGTTGAGATCCGATGCTGTGGGTTGTGAGTCACTGTTGAAACATCTCCAGGGGTGGTGAGTCACTGTTGAAACACCTCCAGCTATTAAGATAGTCGAGGGAGAGAGAGTTCTCTGTGTTGTATGTGTTGTCTGTGTATATCAGTGTGTATTGTGTATGGAGAAACATGCATGCGCCTTGTGTGTGTGTCCTCCGTATCTCATCAGTGATAGAGAGAGTTGTTGCCATCAGTGATCTGCGTAGAGCAGAGAGAGAGACAGCTTCCTTACGGAGAGAGAGAGTGAAAGAGTTGAGTTGCAGACATGGTGTTCAACGAAATGTCCCAAGGAATTTCGGGTTTGCTCCGGCGAGGTGGTGAAGAAGAGTGGAGTGGAGGTGACCAAGATGGAATTTGTTAGAAACTCCTGCAGCAGCAGCAAAACAAGATCAAGATCAAGAAAAATAATTTGTGGCAGCGGAGTGAAGATATGTGTAGAGGTCCAGCGGGCGGTCAAGGCAAGGTTGTCGCCCGCCGGAAGGCGAAGAACACCAAGAGCTTAACCTATAGCTCTGATACCATGTAAGATAAATTGATAGAGAGAGAAAGATAATATAAATTGTATGTATTGATTGTGTATTATTGATTGTTGTATTGATTGCTATATATTGGTTACAAGAGTGCTGCTTATTTATAGCGGAAGCACCACCGAAAGGGGAAGACATGTGTGAGTGGGTCTGTGACTTTACATGATGAAAGTGTGTGAGGGGGTCAGTATACAACAGCATACAATGTTGTATAATATATATAGTAACCGAAAGTGTACCTAAAGTGTGTGAGTGGGTTATATAGTACTAGTATATATTAACAAATTTGATTGAGGAGTTTCTCAAGGATAATGGGATTCATTATTCTTACTCAGAGGCTTCAAAGTTTGCAATTTTCCGATCCGGGAAGTTGCCACAGTAAGTCAATTCTAAGGCTTTTTTTTTTTTTTTTTAAATGTTTGTTATTGTTTGAATAAGAACTTTATCACAATTTATCATCATTGGATGTATTTATGGGTATTTTGGATTCTCTCTCTTGTATGTTAGTTGGAATTTGTGGGATTGGTTCTGTCTACATAAAGGTATGGAAAGTTCAGCTATTTAGGCCCTTCTTAACATTAGATAGCAACATCCTGAATAACACATTGCAATTTGCAAACAATATAATGGATCTTTTGGATTATGTTTGTGTATTCACTTGTCTGAATAAAAGCTTTAGATCTGCCAGATTGGCGATATTATGGGTCTTTTGGGTTATTTAAATGTTGGTTATGTCCATATTTTGTATAGAAAGTTACAATTTTTTGCCTCCCCCATGTATTAGAAAACAATATAGGCATCTAGATCACGACTGACTAAACTTGAGAATGGCTTTGTCATCATATCGTGGCTGCAAGATGGTTAGGAATACGGAGTGTACTATTTGAATTTAGAAGATTTTGGGGAATAAATAACTAATCAAGTTCTCCTTTTAGAGCAGGCTTGGTCATTCGGATGGTTGTTGAAACATAGTTGACTATGCTTCCTTGTTCTGTCAAATGCATAAGAATTTACTTGTTATAGAAAAATTGGTAATGGACAGGTTTTGTGGCTCATCCTTTTTCTCAAGTTTTCCAGGAACTTCACCATTTTTTTTCCATATGAACTCTGCAAAAATTTTAAATCCTTTATTTATTTACATTTTTTGTTTTTTGGGATGGTAAGATATATATTTTATACCAAAAAATTAGATGTTACAATGAAGTTCATTATATGCCTAAGAGGCAACACACCCTTCAAAAAAGGAAACACGATTTAAATAAGTCCAGAGTTAGGCTAAAACAGTACAACATTTGAAAAATCTAGAAATTCCTTAGATATTGATTTGTGATTATGTATCAATTTTAAGCAGTAAATAACAATCACAATTAAGACAAATCGATACAGCGATTTTAACGTGAAAAAATCACAATTGGAGCGCCTCCAATTATGATAAAAAAAATTATGGGTCAAAGCCACAAAACAATCTACTAAGAAGACAAAATAAATTACACAAGTGTACTTTCAATTATTTAGCGAATCCATGTCCGAATTGAATAGATCCCTCTATGCCTTTTCTACCACAGTCTTCATCTCGGAATTTTCTTGCCTAACGTTGAATCCACAACGTTAATGTCGAATTTACGACGATAAGCCACTCTAGAATCTACCAAAACTGCAAGCCCAAATTCTACGGAATTCACCGAAAAACAACTCTCTCTTTTGTATTGAATAAATAAAACAAACAAACAAACAAACCCTTTGATATAATTCACTCAATTCATGATTAAACTCTCATAGATATCAAAAGAAACAAGCAAAGAAACTCCAGAAGAAAACCTTAATATTCAAGAAGAATATTTTGAAGTCGTACCCTAAAATAAGACTAAAACACATATTTATAGAAAACAAATTTGCCATCTCCATTCGAGCGCAAGAATGACTACTTGAGTGGGAAAAAACAACTTTCAGTACTTTTGCAGGCAAGTGAAACTTCTGAAAGGTCACGATCTCCGCTCGAGCGCAGGAATGGCCGCTTCAGCGGACAAACAACTTCGACATAGTCAGCGAAGTGGCAAACATGATAGGATTAAGATCACAAACTCCTCTGCATAGGCACAATTCGGATTGGATTCGCATCTAAAACTCTTAGTCTCATTAAAATAAAAGATCGAATACAATTACAATTGAAAGAAGTTTTGTCAAACGGGATTGTCAAGAATACAAACCTAACAACATTGAATAAATAAATTTTAAATAAAGTTCTAATCAACACCACTAGGACAAGAAAACCAGCCCATGGTTTGGGGCAAATCAACTCATGGTTTTCACCAAACTCAGGCCATGGTTTAAACAAAACCGCCCTGGGTTTTGGAACAAACCTAGTACGGATTTGAACAAACCAGTAGCAACAACACTGCAGTAGCTCTTTAGCAATTTAGTAGTAGCAACGGCAGGTACACATGAAGATCGGTCAGCCAAAACCCTGGCTATGCTAGAATAAAAATACCATCTCCAACATATATAAGCATCTCCAACATATTTATTCACATTTACGTGGCTACTGATAGTGATTTTTTTTTTTTTTCGTACAACCATAGGGGCATGCTTTCCCTTACCAAGCAATGCATTTAAGGATTATTTTGAGCTGCCGATACACTCTCCTGATTTAACATTTGTTGTAGATAATAAAGTTGATGCACATGAAGCATTTAGCACGATAATTAGAATTGTTATTTTGTCTCTTAACTCTGAAGTCTTAATGGTTTGTAAAGGTGGGTCAACTATTAGAACTTAGATGGTTGTCTAAGCCCGCAAGGATATTTTTTTAAGCAGTGATTTAATTAAGTTAATGTTAGAAATTATAAATTATGTATATGAGAGAGGAGAAAGAAAAAATAACAAAAAAAAAATATAGGGTTTGAGGGTAGTACAGTGATTTCACAACTATAATTAACGGAATTAACAATTGCACTTTGGTCTAAAATCACATAGAAACTTTCTAGCTATATTTGAACAATGAGGGGAAAAATGATATGGCCTCAAATCAGAAGAGATGAAATGAATTTTGTCCATTCATATTATTGTCCCTTAAATTCAAAGTTTAGCAACCTAAAACTATGGTTCAAATTGTTCAACATTGGGCCATGTTTGTTTGGGTGGACATGAGTTTGAGATTAGACTAGTAGTCCAATAAAATTATTAATCCGATGTTTGGTTAAACATGAAATACGGACTAACAATCCATCTGGATATGGTATCTCACATATGATGAACTATTCAATCCCACAGAAAGGGGTGTGATATAAATTGAAAGACTAAACCAAAATCTGGATTATTAGTGCTCCTTATAATCCTAACTCAATCCAAACATAAGATATGATACATAATCCAAAGGATTCGTAATCCTAGGACTATTAGTCATTGGAATGCTAATCCAACCTAATCCAGTCCGCCCAAACAAACATGGCCTAAAGGCATGTTTGATTGGGTACATTAGAGCGTGAGATTGGGATTATTAATTCGTGGGCCCAATTATCCTATGTTTGTTTTAACATTTTAGTTTAGGATTATTAATCCAATGGATAATTAATCCAACAAATTTGTAGAATTATTAGTAATGGGGTAGGGGTAGGATTATTAATCCAATGGATATTAATCCAATTGGATAGTAAATACCACACTAATTAATAGGATTATTAATACTTTACTATTAATCTTGTGAATTAAACATGACCTAAGGGGTTTTTTAAAAAATAAAGGATAATTCATTGATATTGTTCAACATTAAACTTGAATTAGGCTTAGTTGCAGGTTCACAACGGTTTATTTTTAATAATAGTACAGATAAATCACCAAATTGTGTTTGTTTTAATAACAATCCAGATAAATCTTCAAATATTAACTTAGCAGTTGTAAATTTATATTGTGGTTAAATAACATCATAACCACTTTTAATTTGTATTATGGCATGTGAATAAAGAATCAAAAGAGATAAACAGTAGATTTTTCTTTAAATTGATAAAAATTTAAGTTATACTTTAGATTTCAGATAGAGTTTTAATAGGTAAGATAATTTTTTTAATTGAGTTGTATCACCTTCGATTTTGATAAATCAACCATTTGAATAGTTTTTTTTTTTTTTTCAAAAAATAAGTTGTAGCTGATACTTGGTACTCCTAAATTTTGAAGTTTAAAAGACCATGTAAATATAAATTAAAAAATAATAATCTAACAAAAGTTGAATATGTACCAACATGCATTTTTTTTTTTAATGGTTTTTTTGTTTTCTTTGGCTCCTTGTAGTCAATTTTCTTTTTTCTCTCTTCTTTCTTTTTTTAAAAAAAAAAAAAAAAAAAACCATTCAGCGATTTCAAATCTCACAAATAAATTTATAAGTTTATACGATTTGTAATGGGCACCCATTTTCACTAGTACATTCTTTATAAAAATATGTGACATAAGTATTATGGGTTTTTTATTTTAAAGTCGTTCAGAAGCAATTTTTAGATTCCAGCGCACACTGCTCAACGTCTTTCACTTTTTAAAAATTTTTAAAATTGAAAAATTCAGTAACTTTTGATTTAGATATCCATTTTCAATAAAATTTATATTTTTAGATTGTTCTCATTGAGATCTATCAAACAAGATTCATGATGAATATGAAATTTTAGGGAAAAAGATATTTGACCAAATTTCATTGAGTTAGCTATCTTCAGTTAGTAAAATTTTTGAAATTTCTCTAATAGAAAATAAGCAATTTTAAAATTTGTCTAAAAGAAAATAAGCAATTTTGAAATTTATGTGAGAGAAAATAAACAATTATGAAATTTCTCTAAGCATTTCTAAAATTTCTCTGAGAGAAAATAAACAATTTAAAATTTCTCTTAGCAATTTTGAATGAAGGGAAAAAATAGAACTAAAAAAAAAGGGCTAACAAAAAGGATTTAAACAACTACATTCAAAACATTGAGAGATCTTACCAAATACAATTCTTATCATAATTTTTAAGCTTCTACGTAAAAGGTGAGAGGGATTTGAAGATATAAGTGGTGATTACACCATAATATGGTGAACTCTCTCACACCAAATCATAAACTTCATGTGGTGATTAGTGAACCTTCCAGCAAGGAATAGAATAATCTGGAAGTGGTTTTTTTGGTGTTTGAATTTAAACACAAAATAGCATTGTGTCTATTTTCAAAAGATGATGACTCTTGGCAAAGGGTGTTAAAATGCTTATAAATAGTTGGAACAATGGGTCTCATTTTATTCAATCACAAAACCAGCAACCAGCATACATAAACATCTTTTTGCTTCCGAATTATCGATTCAATCTTGCGTGATAAACACCCTCACAGGCTTCTCGATCATCACCATTGTCAAGTTAATCTTACAGTGGTATTAGAACCAAGTTGTACAAATAAACGTAGATGTCGAATTATAGTCCGAAAGAATGAAAATTTTCCGAAAAGTTTTTACCAAAAATTCAAAGTATAATTGATCGTCAATCTTTGGCATTGGTTAATTCCATTTGTTTATTTAATCATCACCAATGTGTTGTATTCCCAGAAAAATATCCAAAGAAAATAACAGTTGGTGGTGCTATTGTTGCGAACCTTGCCGAAAGTGAGACCGAATTATACCAATGGAAGAAATTTTATGAAAGAATTTTCGGTTCAATTGGCGTCACTACATTAGCACCATCTTGTTCTTCTCAGAATTTTGATCACAACAGTGAAATTTGTTATGAAAAATAACAAAAAATTGACCCATAAAGTTCAACTTTCAATGTTTGGTCTCCGACACCCGTTACTGGAAAAGATAATCGGAGCAATAAAGCCATTGCAGCTTCTGTTTTGAAAGATCAAACATTTGGGCTAAAGACAAAAGGGCCAAAAATTAGAATTACTGCCAAAAAATATGTTCATTTGGGCCTTAGAATTAAAAAGAATTTGATTGGGCCAACCCAGACGGCCCAACCTAGCCAATTAGAGGCACAGCCGGCCCAACCCAGCGCAACAAAGACCAAGCCAAGTAGCCCAAAGTCGCGGCCCATCTCCAAACGCCCAGTGCTCCGTGCCCAGACGTGTGCCTTTCTGACCCACGCTCGTCTGACCGACGTGCTGACCCACGTGTCACGTCGGTTCGGTCACAACCGGTTCAAATCGGTTCACCCAAAGTCTTGAACTGATAGCAGCCTGGTTCAGGGGGTTTTTTGGCTCGTTCTCGCTCATTTCAAAGCCATTTTCAATCATTCAAAAGCCAAAATCTCCACAATTCTTCTAAGAATTTTTTCATGGGTCGTTGTACTAAATTTTCAGAAGAAATAAATAGACAAGGAGGCTATCCAAGGGTGTTACACAGTAAAACATCCAAAGAAAAAATATTTAATAAGCACTGTTGTGTCCCTTGGGCTTGTAACTATTTTCACAAGACTCATAAGTAGAGTATTGGGTTTAATTGGCCATTAGGTTGTCTTCATTCTTCTTACCCAAGGCAAAAAGACCGTTATACTCCTCCACATCAATATTTTGCTTATCATAGGGGCCGACTCAACAATTACAAGCCTTATCCTTATTAAGACTTGTTATTGTATTTAATTTGCTTGTTTGTTTATTTTTGTGATATCCACATTTGTATTTTTTATTGTAACACATTTGTTTTTAGTATGGCTATTAAAAGTGCTATTGATTCTTCAATAATTGAGATGCTTAATGGAAATAATTTTCGAGCATGGAAACGCCACATTTTTTATCTTCTTACACATGAAAAGACATTGCACACTTTATCCACTTGCAAACCAGATGATTCTAATTGGTTTCAAAACAAATGGATAGAAGATGATGCAATGGCAAAGGCAACAATGTTACATAATATGAAAGACAACATAATTTTGTTATTTGAAGAACATGAAACCGCAAAACAATTAATGGAAGCTCTAGAAAGTAAGTACAGAGTTTGATCGGACACTCAAATTCAATTGCTCTTGGACAAATATAATAACATTCGTATGAGTGATAATGATAGTGTTAGTGATCATGTTAATCAAATGGAACTAATTGCTAAATAATTATCCAACGCTAATCATCCTTTGTCAGACAAGAAGCAAGTAACTACCATACTTAATAGTCTTCCATTGTCTTGGGATCAAGTTGTCATATCTTTAACTCATAGCAAACGAGATATTTCAATGGTAACATTGCCTATACTCTTGGTTTTAGAAGAAAAAAGAATGAAACGAAAGTGTAAAGAAGTTTTGTCTTCTAACTTGTTGATGGCACAATCTTCGTCACAACCACAGAATAATTTCCACACACCATTCAACAAGAAAAAGACTACTTCTTTCAAGAAAAAATGGAAGAACGAATTCCAGAAATGATGGAAAAAGTAGTAAGGATGGCAAAGACAACAACATCACAAAAATCAGGCTGGCCCATGTTACATTTGTGGTCAAAAAGGTCATATTAAAGCCACTTGTCCTCAGAACAAGTAGAAAACGGAGCATAATCCCATTGCCATGACAGTTTCTAAAGCAATGGCGCCTAAACCTTCATCAAATTCATGATGGATTGATTCTGCTGCAACTAGGCATATCTTGCAAAACAAAAACATGTTCTTGGAGTTTACTAAAAAGAAGATTGGTGAACACAATCTACACGGGCAACAACTTCTATAGTGATGTTTTGGGCATTGGTAACTGTCAATTCTCTATTAATGGAACTTCTATTGTGCTTCATGATGTGCTTTATGTACCTAGCATTCGCTGAAATTTAATTTCAGTTCCAATATTAACCCAAAAGGGTTTTGAGATTAATTTTAAGTTTAACACAATGTCGATCAAGAAAGGAAATGTATTAGTGAAAGGTGTAAGAGTGAATGACATGTACTCTCTTCCTATTGATAGTAATAAAATCTGTATTTCTAATTATTTGTTTGTTTCTACTAGTAATATTTCTTATTTATGGCATCTAAGATTAGGTCACATTAATAAAAATAAAATGTCTCGAATGTTTAAAAGTAACCTATTGCCTAAAGTGTGTTCCAATGATTTTGATATATGTGAACCATGTATCAAAAGAAAAATGGCTAGCAAGCCATTTTTAAAACATTGGAAATCATCGGAATTGCTTGAAATAATTCATTTGGACATTTGTGGCCCTTTAAGAACTAAAACTCATCGAGGCATGGAATACTTTCTTACTTTCACTGATGATTATTGAAGATATGGACATATATACCTTCTTAAACACAAATCAGAGGCATTTGGGAAGTTTAAGAAATATAAATTAGAAGTAGAAAAGCAACTTGGTCGGTCCATTAAAAACTTGAATAATGATAGAGGTAGCGAACATGAAGCTATGGATTCTTTTTGCAAGGATAATGGCATCAAACATTTGTTTACAATGCCATACATACCACAACAAAATGGGATCGCAGAAAGACGAAATCGTACTCTAATGGAAATGAGAAGATCTATGATGGCTCAGGCTAAAATAGTCAAAAAGACAACACACATCCCAAATGAAGGGATGCCTCTATTTACACATAACTAATTTACTCATCCCACACCATTTTTTAAATTACTATTCTGTCCATGAAAAGAATTATCAAAATATCCTCTTCTACTTTCTCTCTTTTCTCTCTCCTCCGACAGCAGCTCTTCCTCCCGTCGCCGCTGCTAGTGACTTCCCCACCTCCTGCCGTTGTCAACCTCTCTCCCGCAGCCGCCAGCGCCTCTCTCACCTTCTCCCTCCATCGCAAGCACGCCTCCATAACTTAGATTTCGCGATCTTCCCTTCCGGTAAATCGCACCTCTTTCTCTTTCTCTCTCTCTCTCTCTCTCTCTCTCTCTCTCTCTCTCTCATGCTTTTGTGGAAGAGGGTTTTGGTGGCAATAGGGGGGGTGGAAGATCTATGGTGCCATTGCAAACCCCAGCCAGCACCGATGATGACACCACTACCCCACTAGCTTCGTGCCATTCTCCCCATCCATTTGTGCCACCCTTGCAGCACCTCTCCCATCAGCTTCGCTCTCTAGCCCCTTTCCTCTGATACCCTTGCCCCACCATTCTTTCCCTCCTCCTCCTCCTTCTTCTTCTTCTTCTTCTTCTTCTTTCCTTCGCTTCTGAAACTCTAAATCTCTACCCTCTAAAACCCTAGATCTGAAGTGAAGAAGGCTGAATGGTAGATTGCAATGGTGGGTTAAAGAAGAGAAGGCAAGGGAGAGGGGCTACACTGGCGTTGGTGACGAAGTTGGGTTGCAGGTGGTGGTGGTAATGGTGGTGGGGTGTGTGATTAAGGGTAAAAATGGAACATTGTGGTGTGTATTGAACAAATTTATTATTTATTAAATTAGTAAAGGTGTGAATTAAGTACTGGTGTGTTTTGAGATGAAATGTGGTGTGTAAATAGAGACAGCCATAATAGAGTATAGTTTTGTAAATTGGAAAAATAGAATTAAGTTGAAATCAAATATTTTTATGAATAATTTCATTATGGATATATATATATATATTTATGGAATTCTACATGTTGGGAAAATTATTCTTTTAAACAATTAGATGGTTTATTTTATTTATTATATGTTAAAAAGTTAAGAAATAATAAATAATAAATTCTGTTAAAAAAATAAAAAATAAAAAATATATTATATATGATAAAATAAATAATTTTTTATTTTAGATAGAAAAATTATATTGTTTATGGCAAATTATATTATATATATGATAAATTATATTTATATTATATAAAACAAATATAAAAATAGAGAAGGAGATGGAAGGAGAACAGAGAATAGATCGAGAGAGAGAAGCAAACAGAGATGAAGAGAGGGAGACGAAAAGAGAGAGAAGTAAACAGAGATGAAACAAACAGAGAGAGAGAGAGAGAAGCAAACAAAGATGAAGAGGAGATCAAGACTGAGAGAAAAGAGAGACAAAGACAATCGAGATCAACAGTGAGAGAAGAGAGGGACGAAGACGATCGAAGCTCTAGTCTCAGCCCTAATCGCAATTCTCTCACATTAGAAGCACGATTCTTATGCGATTCTTCCTTGGAAGCATAAAATCGGGCTTCTTTCTCAAAAATGTGAGTCCCTTCCACAATTCCTGTTACTAAGCAAATTATATTAAACCCCCTCAAACTATCAACCATTTATACTTTACCTCCTAATGTTTTAAATCTTTACCCCCCCTCAAACTATTTGAATTTGAACATTAAGTCCTTCTGTTAGATATTTGAATGAAAAATTGTCAAGTGTTGTGCACGTGATGATTATATTAAATTTTTGAAAAAGATAAAATAAGGTAATTTAGTCATAAAATGTAATATAATCATCATGTGCACAACACTTGATAATTTTTCATTCAAATATCTAACAGATAACTAACAGAAGGACTTAATGTTCAAATTCAAATAGTTTGAGGGGGCAATTGTTGAGTTTAAAACATTAGGGGGTAAAGTGTAAATGGTCAATAGTTTGAGGGGTTTAATATAATTTGCTTGTATATATATATATCAATCAATCATTTTTTCTCTCTTCTCTCTCATTCGCTCACATTTACACATCAATCAACTAATTTTCTCACACCATATATTCAACTACAAAAAATAATAATAATAATAAATAAATAAATATACAAATCATCCCAAAATTATTTTAACCAAATAAGTTTTTACTTTTAAAACTCTTTCAAAAAACTTATCTTTCAAAATACAATTTAAAATTCAAAATTCTTTTAAAAAACTAAACCAAATGGAGCCACCATACACTTAATACTTTTTAATTAAGGGTGAAATTTTTTTGATATGACATATTAACACTCTGACACGAAGTAAAAAATGTTATGGCACAAGAACAACAAAGGATTTTTTCTTTTTTTTGATTGAATTAGTGTTAAAGTAATTCTAACATCCCGAAATGACCCGATACTATTATAACCACTATGACATAACGCCCACCCCAAATATATATTTATATAAAAATGTTTATACATATATATTTACATTGATTGTTTGAAAAAAAAAGTTGATTATATTTGTATTTGAGAGAAAATGATAATAAATATTATAGAGTAAATTACTGTGACCATTCCTGAGATTTAAAAAAATTACAAATCTCATAAATATAATATAATTACACTTCATTCCCTTTCAATGATGCTAAAGAAATTATAATTAATATAGATGAGAGTAGACATATTGATAAACAAGAGCGAAATACACATTTTAATGGGATACATACATATATATATATAATAATGTTTTTCTATTTGTATGATTAACAAATTACTAATAAAATGACATCACAATACTTCATATTCGGGTTTAAATGAGCAATTCAACATGAAGATAGTGGTAAAGTGGATAGTTAAATATATAGCTAAGCCAATTAGAGCTTTGGCTTAGTAATTGTGTAGCACTACTTTGTGGTGTGAAATTAGAGAACTCAACTCTTATGAAAAAGAGTTTGAATTTTTGTAGTGTTTATTTACCTCCTATTATGAAGGTTGTATATAGTTAAAAGGTGGTTGTAACACTTGAAGCAATTGGACCTCTCTCTCCCTTCTTGCCAAGGATAATCTAATATTTTTTAAAGAAGTTTGTCTGCCTAAACACCTAATGCAATTTTAAGAAACTTATGAATAATAAAATAAAATTCATTTTCTTCTTTTGTTTGACTCTTTATTTGAAAGACAAAAAATCTTCCATAAGAAAATTGAAAAAATTAAAGGAACTTAAAGAGACACATGCAAACCAAAACGGAGATATGAAAATAGAAAAAGAAAAAAAAAATAATAAATATATTCAAATCATTGTAGATTTTGACCCCAAGTTGTACCTAGTTTTCATTTTTTAAAAAATGGATAAAATATTAATTACCTTGTTCTTTATTTTGTTTTACAAAAAAAAAAAAAATTCACTTTTCTGCCTTTTTGTTGCCTAACAAAACCTCAAATGTTTTCGCTCTTAGCTCTTTACTGTTTCCTTCCTTCCAAACACAACTTAAAATTCTTAATGAAAAGTGCTATGTTGGTGCACCTTGTAATATTTTTTACTGGCACACCTGAATATTTAACTAGATTACTCAACAACTCCTTATAATTAAGTATATCCATTGCAAGCTATGAGTATGAAATAGAACAAGCTTTTTTGCCCTGAAGAAAACAAAATCAAGATACCAAAATAGAAACAAATCCACATTCTATATTTAGACTTCTCTACAATATTTAGCGAATCGGTAGGACATATGTTATTGCTTTGCCCTTGGAATAGAGCAGTCTGATATAGAATTCCTCTTCAACAATCTACTACTGGACATTTTCAATTTATTTATTTATTTATTTTATTTTAAAGAAAACATACTACTATTATATGGCTAAATGTTCCACATCCCACGGTACCTTCACGCTATGTTTGGTTAGGAAGTTTGGGAAAGGATTTGGGGGAAAAAAAAATTGTGTAAAACTAAATAAAATGTAAGTATATTTTATTCATATATTACCTACCTTTTTCATTTCCTTTTCTCTTTCTAAATCCATTCCCAAATCCCCAACCAAACACAGCGTAAAAATTCAAATTACAGAGTTCAAATCTATCTCTAGGAAAAGCACATTATGTAAACTTATAAACCTGTTCATCAGGTGGAAAACTTATATTTCTTAATCCACAGACGGTCTCACATTAACAAATTTGAGTAGAACTTGAGGTCCAAGCAAAATCATGGAACCAACTTGTTTTTTTTAATCCCAAGGTCATGTTTGTTTGAGAGGACATGGCCTTAGAATAATAATCTAATAAAATACATAATTCCATGTTTGGCTAAGAAAATTGAAGTCCAAACTAATAATCCACTTGGACATGTATCCCTCATCTAGTGGACAATTGAACTCTAAAATGGGGATTAAGAAGATATTAAGACTAATTGGCTAAATTAAAAAATTGATTAAGAATTTTTCAATCCTTCCTCCTAATCCTAGGCCAATCCAAACATGGAATATGATATACAATTCAAATGGATTGATAATCCTAGAACTAACAGTGTAATTTTAGTTTGCCCAAACAAACATGACCCAAGTACATTCTTTTGCCGAACATCTTACTATTCAATCCAGGCTTTCAAATTTCAATCAAAATTTACCTGATTTTAGTGTTTGATATTAACCAACTCCAAGCAATTCTCTTAAAAAAAAAAAACTCCAATCAGTTAGGATCAACTTCAACTCCACACTACTTGCAAAATTCTCATTGAACAGAACAAGCCCATGTTCAAAAACCTAGTGAAACTAGATAATCTTCATGCATAGTACAGTTCATAAAGTGCAACCCCCCTAGACAATTATATCCAATAGCTCACACATAACAGAGTTGCTAAGATTCTGCCTTTTAATATACTCTGTTTCTACTTGAGTTGTCCATTTCACTAATTGAACATAATTACTGCATTGGGAGAGGATCTTGGAAAACTTAAAAACTTTTTTGCTACTTGGAAAAGTTCCTCATGCGGTAGACAATCTACCTTGATAACCATCTCTTGTAGCACCCTTGCATTCTTCAGCAGAAATTGCACAAACGAGAAGTAGAAGTCACAGCAATTCCATCCTAAACCAACAAACTTAACTATCTTCAGACGCATCATCAAACACTTAAAAACCTTCTTCTGTGATGTCCAGTAATGCTCTCCATTAAAATTGAAACGTTGGGTGAGATCGCTATAAGAATACTGCAGATGAAGAATCATTAAGCCGAAATCTATGCATGCAGTTTAACAACATGACTTTAGCAAAGAATTTGACTTCTTACGGTCACTGAAATGGTTCAAAATTCTACATCAGATGTCATTTAGAGAATATTTTGAAGGTGTAAACATGATGGGCAAATAAAATTTATTTACTTGCAAACAAAAGAGAAAATTTTCAACAGAATCACTTACAATCTAGAGGAATGATTCATAAATACTAAAAGCACTAGAACTGATTGGCATTACTAGATAAAATACATAAAGATAGATTCATAACCAATTTTATCTTAAAGAAAATAATCAAGGAAATTATTATGAAAAGACATACCTCATAATTCATGGAAGGGGACATGGTTATGACTAACGTCTCTAGATGAGAAGAACTTTCCAAGATGTTTGCTATTCCAGCGAGGACTGATTCCTCAATATGTGTATCTAGTGTTAAACATTCACACTTTGACAATGGAGAACGCAAACCTTTCATTTCCATTATTGATAGTAGCTTTCCCCATCAGAAGCAAGATGCAAAACAAATATACACATAAATATATATAAAGCAAGACAAAACCAATTAAAAGATTCTAGAAGATTGTTTGACATACCTACAATAATATATTGTGTGTATTAAAAAACAAACTAACCATGTGCAATTCCTAAATCATATTTAATTTTCAAACCATGTCACTCCTTACATTGGAGCAAAAGTAACCACAAAGGATCAGATCATGAAAACACAATACTAAAGTAACCCAAACACAGTACTATTAATTGTAATTGAGACTTTTTCTAATAAATATCATTTAGCACAAAAAGAAGCACAAAGCCATAGCTCCTTTTTGTCCCCTACAACTCAGATGACTCAAACTCAATATCTGCACCAGCAATATTAGTTGGTTATATCATGGTATGAATTGCAATGTACTGAAATCAATTAAACCCGGGTTTGAATCAACTACTTAGCTATGGATGCTAACTGTCCCAAAAGCCAACAGCTTATACTAACTATTACTATACCCTTCTAATTTAAGAAATATGCACAACCATTGAAGAATTGATTGGCAAAGTTACAGACAGGAACAATTCTTCATTATTCAAGAATCTTAAGTCCTGAGATACCTAACAAATGATTCTAGACACAGAAATGGTGTAATTTTCGATGAATAATTACACAAATTCAACAAACATTTAGAACATGTGTTATTGGCAAGCTTAAACATAAATTATCTAAAAAGGAAATGATAGAAAGACTAACCTGTAAAACCCAAGAACCTAATGTGAGTTTCTTCACATGAACAAGGCGCCGAAGAAGTAGTCTTAAAATATTTTGGTACCATTCATAGTCATGATGGCTATGATCATCATAACACTCGAATTTACAATTGAGGGTAGCATCAACCAAAGATGATACATCTGCCAACAGACAACACATTTTCCAAAAAGAACCTGAAATCTCCAATGACTGAAGATGGGGAGCTGAAATTTCAATCGTAAAGTCATGTTCATTATCGATTCCACCTTCTTCATCTTCTATAGAATCCCAAAATCGAGAATGCCAAAATCTTCTTAGGATCAATTTTTTCAGACTTGGTTGATTAACATGCAAACGAGAGAAGCCATAAAAGCAATACAATTCTAAAATCTCCAATACAGGAGTACCCTCTAATATCTTCTGAATCACATCATCACTTAACTCAACATACCCAATTGACAATTTCTTTAGCAATTTCCAGTCAACAACTCGTTTAGGCACGACACTGCAAAAACAAAAACTCAATTCTCTGAAGGATGAATTGGTAAACAAAAGCTGTGGCAACACGAAACGACCTTCCTCCTTCAAACCTTCGGCAGCAGTGTAGAATTGGAGTTGAAGCTCCTCAGTGGCATTCCTTGTTGCGAAGCGAGTCCACAAGTTGACATTGGAAGCGAAACGCGAATCGTATTCGAATTCAACCACGAATTTCTTGAGCTTAGAACAGTTACAGAGAACTAGGGTTTTGTCAACAAATGCTACAAACTCAGCAATTCTTTCCCAGTAATCAACATCTTCGCCGGTAAAGGAGAAACAGTAAAGGAGTGATGGAAGGGAATTCCAAAGGTATTGCCATCTTTTGGACAAGACACCGGTTTTGATGGCGTCTTCGATGGTTGGTAAGAAGGAGAGAATGTGAATGAGTAGTGAGTCTGGCAACATGCTGATTCGATCGACGACGGTGGTTCTATTGCTGCGAGTCTTGGGCCGTTTCGGCAATGGGAGGTCGTCGCTGCTGGAGTCACTGTGGTGGCTTTGTCCTGACATGACTTTCAAACTACAAAAGAAAAGACGGGTTTGGAGGAGGAGAAGAATTGCTCAACCGGCTTCTCAAATGGCACACAACATTCGTGGGTTTTTATTCACGGTCGGACTAATTAATTTAGGGTTGTTTGGGTGTTTTAAATAAATGTACTTTTTATCTTTGTAGATTAAAAAGTTGAGGAAAAAATATGAATGTTTGGGTTAACTTTTTAACTTTTTATAAAAAAATATATATTAAAAAATTGTATAAATAAGTGTGTAGGGAAATATTAGGATTGAGAGTTGTGCGGCTGTACTTCTGGGAGTGGAATTGATCCTAAGTAATGATTGGCTACTAAATGGGCATTGCACTGAACGGTTTTGTTTAGCCCGTGGGGGCCATCACGGGTCCTATTTTGATAATCTAAACCATTCAATGTGTAGAACTCGTCGAGTACTGTATGCCCATAAAAAATCACGTTGATCGGATATCGATAGCTATCTGATCAGATTTGTTTTTTTTTCAATCGTTAATTATAACACCATCCATTTTTTGTACAAAACTGATTTGATCATGTAGTTATCGATATCCGATCAATGTGATTTTTAACAGACATATAGTACTCGACGAGTTCTACACATTGAACGGTTCAGATTATCAAAACAGGACTCGTGATGGACCCCGAGCCGAACAGCAGTGTGTGAAATTACACCCAAACTGTGTAATTTTCACACACAAACGCATCAATAGAGCTGAACATGTTAGATTCTGAGTTGTAATTTTGTATAAAAAATTAATTTTTTAATATTTTCTTTAATGAATAGTGATAATTTTTTAACTTTTTAAATAATTTTTTAACTTTTTGAAAATATGCCAAACTTCAGAACGATTATAAGTTCACTTTTGTAAGTTCACTCAAAGTCACATAAGTTCACTTTGTAAGTAATTAATTAATAACCATAACAACTATGTGAAAATTAAATGTAATAGGATCTCAAATTTAATATTTTTCAAGAATAAAATGAGTATAGTTTTTTTTATTAGGTCCATAATGATTCGTATCTTTGTTAGTCATTGAAGCTAAAGAAGTTGAAAAAATATTTCTTTAATTTTTTTTAAAAATTTTTTGTAGAAAAAATATCTCTTTAGTTAAACTTTTAATTTTTGGCTCATTTTTTATTCTCCCCATCTTTAAATGACAATAACACTTTACGTCATGAAAAAATATTACATATATTGAAAAGGGAATCATTACAACTTTGAAATGGAGATTATCACAATCTCAAATAAATTCTATTAGAATAATTTCTATCCATTAAGGATTTTTTTAATCTTAAAAAAATATTTATTTCATATTTAAAATTCTAATTTCTCAACATTAGATAAATATTGATTTTTATCTAATTGTGAAGTTCAAATACCATAAAATATGTAAATTATATAGAGGCTAAGAGCATCCACATCAACATTAATAAATTTTGAGTCAAATTACAATTAAAAAGCTACTTTCCTATTTTAGTTAGTATTTTTTATACGTAAACACTACATTTGACTCCCTATTCTAAAATTAAATTTTATAAAATATTTATTTTGTATTGTTAAAAAGTAGTTAAAGTAGTATAGGAGAAGTTTTTAAATAAAAAAAAAAAAAAATGGAAAATTGTGCCCAGCAAAAGGGTGTCTTGGCTGGACATCCAAAGTGTACAAGACATCCAATGTCTATCCAATTCAATATTCCTAAATAAATAAATAACTTGTGCAGCAGTCGATAGTTCGGTAGGATTTTTGGCCGGATGACCAGCAAGATATCCGATTACTCTTAAGAATAAATGATAAAATATTGTATAATATGTGAATAGTATATGGCTGCATGCAACGATGTACTATAGTAAATTTAACCAAAAACTAATTTGGAAATAATTTATTGAGCAAAAATTTTATGATTTATTAACTATATCAAAATCTATATTTATTAAGGCTGATCTAAATGCTCTAATGGGCCACACAAAATGTAAAACTAACACACTTTATTTACCATTTATTTTTGGTGGGTCAATTGGTCTTCTATAAGACTAAAATCACCAGATATTTTCTCTATTCGTGTGAAAAAATGACCAGCTATTCATAGTCTATAATAGCGTTAACTAAAAATATAAATATTAAAATTATATTTAGATTATAAATTTAAGTAAAATTATAATTAATTTTTTTAAATATAAATAAAATACAAGTATACTTCACTTATTTTTTTTATTACCCTTTTTTTTCTTCTCAAATCTCTATTTAAAATCACCATTCAAACACAACTTAACAAAATGAGTCTCCACTCAGTCAATTGCTGGTCAATGAGGGAGCTGAGAAGGAAATCCCAATCAATTCCAGGGCAACCAACGACTCCCAACTCCAAAGGCTACGCATAGCAAGTCGTTGGATAACACTAGTAAGAAGAGCATTTCCTTCTTCTCTGCTATGGTGGTTTGTTTTCGTTTGCTGAATTGGGTATTTCGAATGGGTTTTCCTTCCAATTTTTTCTTTCTTTGTCGTCTCCCATTGTTCACTCTACTGAGCAAGACATGTACGGGTACCAACATGGTTGTCCACAGTCCTTCAACTGTGGAAAACTTAGGCCTATCAAATTCCCCATCCTACTCCTTGCGACATTTTCAGTTGCGACATTTTCAGTACCTTGCCTCTTCCCCATCCTACTCCTTCTATTTCCTATACAATCTCTCCCAACCTCACCTTCTTCAAATGCCGTACAGACAGCAGCAGTAAACGTCAACTGCAGACAGAAGTTTACAGTTTCAGCAACTGCTCAGGCTACACTCTCTACTATACAGATCCTAATCAACATACTCCAACTCCTGCCAATCTTTCATCTGACTGTGTAGTTATTCAACTACCAATGCTACCATCAATCCGGAATCAAACTGTTAGTGATCTATTTACACTATTGGCTTATGAATTCACTATTGGGTTGCATGTCTCAAAGGAATGTAACGAGTGTCGCCATAATGGAGGCCAATGTCCACCTCATGGCTTCCGAGAGTTCCATTGCATAAAGGATGAAGGTATTGGCATTTCTGCAGGAAGAAGTAACTTGAAATTGATTCTAGGAGCAGGTAATATCCATGACTTTTATAACTAATATTTTTATGTATGAATATATTTAGATGCTTGGTTTCCAATCTACTAAACATGTCTAATTGCTTCAGCTGCTGCTGGAGTTGGGATTTTATTAATTCTATTGTTCTACATCATAAGGAAACTCTTGCAAAGTGAATTGACAGAGAGCTACCAAAATGTTGAGAACTTTCTAACAAATTATAGATCTCTTACTCCAAAAAGGTACACTTATTTTGACATAAAGAAAATGACCGACTCCTTCAGAGTTAAACTTGGTCAAGGAGGCTTTGGTTGTGTCTTCAAAGGAAAGTTAGAAAATGGTTGCTTTGTGGCAGTGAAGGTTCTGAAAGGGTTGAAAGGTACCGGAGAAGAGTTTATAAATTGCGACCATTAGTCGGACATCTCATGTTAATATTGTAACTCTTTTAGGCTTTTGTTTTGAGGGTCGCAATAGAGCTCTTATATATGAGTTCATGCCTAACGGATCCCTTGAGAAATTCATATATGATAGGAACTCGTCGACATTTCATCAATTGGGATGGGAAGCATTGCACCGAATTGTAGTTGGGATTAACAGAGGATTAGAGTACTTACACCGTGGTTGCAACATACGAATTTTGCATTTTGACATAAAGCCTCATAATATTCTTTTAGATGAGGACTTTTGCCCAAAGATCTCTGACTTTGGCCTTGCAAAACTGTGCCCACAGAAAGAGAGTACTATCTCACTGTTGGGAACTAGAGGGACAATTGGCTATATTGCCCCAGAAGTAATTTCTAGAAACTTTGGAGGGGTTTCACACAAGTCTGATGTCTATAGCTATGGAATGTTGATTCTAGAAATGGTTGGAGGAAGAAAGGACATTGATGTTGGAGTTTATCGAAGTACAGAAATATACTTTCCAGAATGGATATACAAGCATCTTGAGCGAAATGAAGAACTTGGGTTGCATGACAATGTGAATGACGAGGCAAATGAAAGTGCAAGGAAGATGGTTATAGTTGGCCTGTGGTGCATACGAACTAATCCCTTACACCGACCATCAATCAGTAGGGTGATGGAGATGCTAGAAGGGAGCCTGGAGTCCTTGAAAATCCCGCCTAAGCCTTTCTTGTCTTCTCCCTCAAGATCACCAGCAAAATCTTCAACTACACACACTTCATAACATTGTGTGATTCACAATGCATAGTTCTACTACAAGGGCAAAATGAGCATTTCCAATGAGAACTAAGTAAATCGTATGTCTTATGTGGTTCTCTGCATACATCTCTCAAAACTTGGTGAATTTGCAATGCTTGAACAAGATATTATGATTAGCTTTCATCTGAAACTAGTTATTATTCTATGAGAGTTGGAGTCCTGAGTCATATGATTATTATCCAACTAGTTATTATTTGTCAGACTTTAATTGTATTATAGAGGCGTGCCAAGGCCTAAAGAAGTAGTTATTAGTGTTTTGGAATTCACTTTTTTCTAAGGGCTTAAATGCTGGGCTGGGGCTAGTTACATTTAGTAAGATTTAAAAATAAATGGCACATCACTGCCTATGTCAAGATAGTAGTTCGATTTTGGAATAACATTTTGCACCGTCCAGAAATTTACTCTCCTCTTGAAGAAAATTTTATATCATTAAAAAATAAGGTAACGAAAAAAAAGATTGATTATATTTTTAGCTTCCGAAATATCAATCTCGTATCAATTTGATTCACAATATATAAAAGTCTTTTAACCTGATCTTCAATTATTAGGTATTTTTGTTCAATGATAAGTTAAAGCATTTTTATCTTTTTAACTGAGAAAACCAAGACACCAAAAGCAGAAATTACAAAGATAGCACCACCCTTAAAGCAGCCACCCCGGGGGGGAACCCAATCAAGAGGCAATTCCCTATGCAGAAAGGCTTGGGCAGCCCAATGAGCAGCTTTGTTCGAGGAACAAGGGATCCAGCTGAAGGTGAAATTCCCTTGCCTAGCCATACATCTGGTATCATGAAGGATAGCATTGCACTCCCAAGGGGGAACTGTTTCAGACACACAGAGAAGGATGACCTGCTTGTTATCACCCTCAATCTCAATGTTCGAAAGGTTAAGCGCCTTTGCCATGTGACAAGCCATTCGAATGGCAAGAGCTTCACCTTGTAGAACAGAGGAGATAGCTACAGACTTGGCTACTCCATCAATGAGATTACCTGAAGAATTCCGTAAAAGAATGCAATTGCTCCTTGGTGAGACCCTTTCCTAACAGCCACATATGGCTTAAATTTATTTCATACATGGATTCACACTTCACCAATTTAATCTCCACAACACAAATTGATTCTACCCAAAAATCTGGGACAGAAATATGGATTCCTAGACTAATCTAAGTTAAAATGCATATTGTTATTATGAAGATTTCAAAAAAATGGACCTTTTTTAAATAAAAAAAATCTGAATTCTCTCCATCACATTGTCGTGAAAAAGCCACCTTAATATGTCTTAGTTTCAAATTCAAAACCAGTTATGATATAATTTAAAATTTAAAAATGACATAGTAATTATAGACTGTTGATTTTGAATTCTAATGATGTCCAAACCTTATACATGGTAATGGAGAGGATTTTACTTTATTTTTTGTTGATAATTGGTCTTTGGGCCGTTCAAAGAGCATAAACCCACTGTCACGCCTTGTGCTTCTTTGTCAATGCTGGAGAAGAGAACATACACCAACATGATTGTCCAGAGTCCAACTTGTGGAAATATTAGGCAGATCAAATTCCCTTCAACTGTGCTTTACAAGTCCTATAAAAATTTTCCAAGTCAACTGGTGTGTTGTCGAGCAGAGAAACATTATAAAGACTTTGGTTCTGTTTGGTTTAGATTTCAAGACATAGTTACACTATTGATTTGAGTATGGTATTTGGTTACAGTTTTCAAATCATAATTCTACACCTATTTCTCAAAACTCATTTCAAACTATAATCATTACTTTTCAAAACTCATAACCAAACACACAACTCAAAACTCTTTTTAAAATTCAAAAACAACTTAATTTTTATTTTAAATATTATTTATTTTTTATTTTAAATATTTTATTTTATTTTATAGGAATATTTTTAATATTTTGATTTTCAGAATATTTTTAATATTTTAATTTTCTAAATAATTTTAAAATATTTTCAATACTTTTAATGTTTATACAGGCCTAAAAAATGAATTGAGAGAAAAATTAATTAACATAAAAGTTATTTGAAAAAAAAAATATTTAAAAAAATTACTTAAAAACAATTAATTGAAAAAAAAAATCATTTTTTGATTTGAGTATTTTAAAAATAGTTTGGTTATGACTGTTGATCAAAAATACGGATATCTAGTTATGAGTTGTGTGTTTGATTATCAATTATAGGTTGAATTAAGTTTTGAAAACTCATCATCAAACAAATTTTCTTATTTCTCATGTCACATCAAACTTTCAAAACTGAATTCCATATACAATTCAAAACTCAATTCAACACTCTATTCAAAAATCATAACCAAACAAATTTTTCACACTCAAATCATAATTTCATAACTCACAAACTCAAAATAGACTTGTTTTCCGTTGATTATGAAAAACGTTTTTTTGTTGATTTCATTTTTCATTGTACCAAATGCCAGAATACATGGAAAACATTTCTATCTAAACAAACAAAGCAGTTAAGCTCTAAGTAATGTTTTTATCTCTGTCATTGGTTGCAGGAAGAAATAACTTGAAATTGATTCTAGGAACAGGTAATTTATAACCTCTTTAACCAATATTTTTATGCATGAGTGTATTTAGATGCTTAGTTCCAATCTGATTAAAAATGTCTAACTGCTTCAGCTGCTCCTGGAATTGGGATTTTATTAATTCTATTGTTCTACATCATAAGGAAACTCCCACTAAGTGAATCCAGAGTCTTTTGGAAGAATAGATCAGAGAGCTACCGAAATGTTGAGAACATTCTAATGAATTATGAGTCTTTTTCTCCAAAAAGGTACACTTATTCTGACATAAAGAAAATGACCAATTCCTTTAGGGCATGTTTGATTGGGTGGATTAGAGCATGAGATTGGGATTATTAATCCGTGGGCCCAATTATCCTATGTTTATTTTAACATTTTAGTTTAGGATTATTAATCCAATGGATAATTAATCCAACAAATTTGTAGGATTATTAGTAATGGGGTAGGGGTGAGATTATTAATCCAATGGATATTAATCCAATTGGATAGTGAATACCACACTAATTTAATAGGATCATTAATACTTCACTATTAATCTTGTGAATCAAACATGACCTTAGAGTTAAACTTGGTCAAGGAGGCTTTGGCTGCGTCTTCAAAGGAACGTTAGAAAATGACGGCCTTGTGGCAGTGAAGGTTTTGAAAAGGCTGAAAGGCAGCGGAGAAGAATTTATTAATGAGGTTGTGGCCATTAGTAGGACTTCTCATGTTAATATTGTAACTCTTCTGGGTTTTTGTTTTGAGGGTCGCAATAGAGCTCTCATATATGAGTTCATGCCTAACGGATCCCTTGAAAGATTCATATATGATAGGAACTCCTCAACTTTTCGTCAATTGGGGAGAGAAACATTGTACCAAATTGCAATTGGCATTGCTAGAGGGTTAGAGTACTTAAACCGTGGTTGCAACATGTGAATTTTGCATTTTGACATAAAACCTCATAATGTTCTTTTGGATAAGGACTTTTGCCCAAAGATTTCTGATTTCGGCCTTGCTAAATTTTGCCCACAGAAAGAGAGTATTATCTCACTCTTAGGTACCAGAGGGACAACGGGGTATATTGCCCCCGAAGTATTTTGCAGAAGTTTTTTTTTTTTTTTTGGGGGGGGGGGGTGTTTCACACAAGTCTGATGTCTATAACTATGGAATGATGATTCTAGAAATGGTTGGAGGAAGAAAGAATATCGATGATGGAGTTGATCAGACTACTAAATTATACTTTCCACATTGGATATACAAGCGTCTTAAGCTAGATGAAGAACTCAGACTACAAGGCAATGTGAATGAAGAAGCAAATGAAAGTGCAAGGAAGATGATTATAATTGGCCTGTGGTGCATACAAACTGATCCGTCACACCGGCCAGCAATGAGTAAAGTGATGGAGATGCTAGAAGGGAGACCAGAGTCCTTGCAAATACCACCTAAGCCTTTCTTGTCTTCTCCCTCAAGATCACCAGCAGAGTCTTCAACTACACACTTCATAACCGGTGTGTGATTGAGTGAGAATCAGGTAAAGTGTATCACTTATGTTCTTTTCTGCATACATCACTCAAAATTCATTGAATTTGTAATGTTTGAACAAGAGATTATGATCAGCTTTCATCTGCATCAAGTCTTTATTTCATAAGTGCTCAAGTGCTGAGTCACATGATACAAGTATTATATTATGTTGAACTTTAATGTATTATAGAGGCCTAAAGGAGTAGTTACAGGTTTTTATAATTAAGATTTTCTGAAGGGCTTAAAAGCTAGGCTGGAGCAGGCTACATTCAATAAGATTGAAAAAGGAATGGTATCTCTTTATGTTATTTGGCATAAAGAGAAGTTTTCTTAAATAAAGGTTTAAGATATAGTATAACAAAAATTAACATTTACAAGCAAAGATTCTAATGTATCAAGAATCTCCTCTGCAAATAAGACAAATCTGTTTCAAAGTAGAATGTAGTAAAAACAATTAAATATAGAAGTGTCATATATTTTGTCAATTTATTTGCTTCACATCAAGGCATTCAAATTGGGGGATAAGGCCACCCAAGGAGATTAGAACAGAGAACACCCTGTTTGTACAGCTAAATGAAGAGGTCAACAACATTTTCCTTTTATTCCAGATTCAACTTGATCACTCAATTGACAGCAATTTGACGAATTCTAATAAACAGGTAACCAACTAATGTTGTGTTTAAATTATGGATTTGGATAGAAATTTAACAGGGAAAGTGAAAAAGTCGAAATCTTGATCAAAAAAAGTCTAAAAGTCTTATTTCTTCTTTGGATGGATGAGAACTGCAACTGGCACGCTAAGGATTATTTTCTGGAGGATTGAGGACAGTATCCTCACAGTAACAGGGAAAATGGGGTGGCTGCCTGCTGTGTGTCACGTGTAGGCTTTTCTGGGTCTATTTTGATCGTCCAAACCATTAATATTGTATGCTTCGTCGAGTACATTATTTATAAAAAAAAAAAATCAAGTTGATCGGACATTTGTAGCCACATAATCATGTCTTGTTTGTTTGTTTGTTTTGTTTTTTTTTAATAAAATAAATAGTTTATTATTGAAATTATGTTTTTTGTTCATTTTTTAAAAATCAAATATGATTTTATTATATGATTACAAACGTCTAATTAACCTAATTTTTTCATGGATGATCTTCTTAACAAATTTTATAATATGAATGATTCGAATTATCAAAATAAGCCTGTGAGAAGATCCCACCAGGCAGCACAACAAATTGCAGCAACCCCTTTTTATTTATTTATAGTCAATCAATATCCATTTATTGTTTGGTTAGTATGAAATTGTCCTATCACATTATCCCATTTTTTCCCATTAATTTGAGAATTCATAAATTCCAATAGAAAACTAACATAATCACAACTTATGATATCTTACAGTAGGAGAATTCTATCATACACACCTCATATTATATTCATCCTTAGTTACATTATTTTTTTCTTTAATTATGACTAATTTTCTTTTTTAGTTATGACATTATTTTGAGATATTTGGTTATGCCTCATTTGTGTTTGGTTATGAATTTTTATTTTTTATTTTTTAGTTATGACTCAAAAAGTATAGAGTTATGTCATTTTCTTCTATAGTTATAAAATGCACATGGTGCACACCCTTTGAGGGGTGTGTCCATAGTCATTCCCCTTAAGAGCACATTTATTTGGAGGGATAAGAGCATGTGATAGGACTCACAGTCCGGTGGATGGAATAGTCTACTATTTAATTAAGAAAATTTGCACTAGACTGTGAGTCCATCCAGACTAATAGTCCCCCATATGTGGGACAACTCTATCCCAGGAGGTGTGAGACAAAAAGCTCATCATAAGCTCAGGATTGGGATTATCATGAACTTATTGAAATAAAATTAAAATCTCAACTAAAATAAAATTTATATAATTTTAGTAAATTAAAAATAAAAATAAAATTTAGAGAAAATTTTGAGGGTGCAAACATAATGTCCAAATAAAATTTATTTACCTACAAACAAATGGCAAAAAATTTCCATAGAATCACTTACAATCTAAAGTAATGACTCATCAATACCAAGCAGTAGAATTGATTAGCATTACTATATAAATTACATAAAGATAAATTCAAAACCAATTTTTAATGGAGTCTTTCCATATCTTAAAGAAATAATTATGAAAAGACATACCTTAATATTATTTTTGGAAGGGGACATGGTTATGACTAATGTCTCTAGATGAGAAGGACTTTCCAAGATGTTCGCTATTCCAGGGAGAACTGATTCCTTGATATCCGTATCTAGTCTTAAACATTTACACTTTGACAATGGAGAATGCCAACCTTTCCTTTCCAATATTGATAGTGCCTTTCTCCATCAGAAGCAAGATGCAAAACAAGTATACATATATATATATATAATACAAAACAAAAAAGCATGACAAAACCAATTAGAAGACTGTTTTGCCTATTTGAATATACAAAGTGTAACACAAGTCATGCTTAGGGAAGACAAATTGTGCTACAATCTTAGTTTAGTGTGGACAATTCATGCTAACCGAAGATGATTTGTGCCTGCACTGCAATTTGAATATACTTATCTTCTTGACGATGATATCAGGGCTTGTAGTCATGGTATATCACTAGTATCCGGGCCATTGATTTACTAAAATCAAATACATATATTACATGATATGCGTTTAGTGGCAGATTCGAGATCCTAAGACTCTGCCCATATTTGGAACGAATCAATTTTACCAGCCTAATTAAATTAGTTTTTGCTATTTTACTTGGTAGTTCAATTCAATCCTCATCTTTTGATCATATTAATTTACGAATTTCTATTTGAATCAACACAAGTCAGTCCATGAGTCCTCGTAGTATGATACTTGGATGATTCACTGTTCTACGAAATACATGTTGCGTACAGCTTTTATATATATATATATATTGAAAAAGGCCGATCATTACTATACCTTTCTAACTTAAGAAATATGCACAAACACTGAAGAATTGAATAACCAAGGGGTTGTAGCCTGTTTGGCTAGCCCTTTGGCCACCAAGTCTCTCCTAAGGGGAGGTCTTGGATTTTACTCTTGGGACTGGATGGGAGGCAAGAATTTAGTCTTTGCAAGGAAGGAAAAAAAAAAAATAGAGAATTGAAAGGCAAAGTTACAAACAAGAACAATTCTTCATTATTCAAGAATTTTAGTCTTGAAATACCTAACAAATGATTTTAGACACCATAAATTGGGTAATTCTCTATGAAGAGTTACATAAACTCAACAAACATTTAGAATCAGTGTTATTGGGAAGCTTAAACATAGATTATATAAAAAGAAGACTATATAATAATCTGTTAAAATATGGAGAATTCATTGCCACAAATGATTATAGAAAGACAAACCTGTAAAAGCCAAGTTCCTAACGTGAGATTCTTCACATGAACAAGGTGCTGAAGAAGTCGTATTGAAATATTTTGGTGCCATTCAAAATCATCATCCAAATCATTATCATCAATTGTGAAGTCACAATTGAGGGTAGCATCAACCAAAGATGATACGTCTGCCAGCCAACAATTCGTCCTCCCAAAACAACCCAAAATCTCCAATGATGGAAGATTAGGGGCCAAAATTTCCAACACAGAGTAATGTTCATCTTCTTCTTCATCCATGTCAACTTCTTCCCAAAATTCTCTCAGGATCAATTTTTTCAGACTCGCATTAACAACATGCAAATGAGTGATGCCATAAGAGTAATACAATTCCAAATTCTCCAATACAGGACTACCGCTAATATCTTCCCAATCACACCATCATTTAACTTAACATAGCCAATGACAATTTCTTTAGCAATTTCCAGCAAACAAACCAAAAAACGAACGTCCTCATGCAAATAATTATCAGCAGTGTGGAATTCGAGATGAAGCTCCTCAGCGGCATTCCTTGTTGCGAAGCGAATCCATAAGTTGACATTGGAAGAGAAACGCAAGTCGAATTTGAAATCAACCACGAATTTCTTAATCTTGGAAGAGTTGCAGAGGAGTAGGGTTTTATCAACAAATGTGACAAATTCACGAATTGTATCAACAGAGTCGGGATAAGGGAGACAGAAAAGGAGTGATGGTAGGGTAGTCCAAAGGTATTGTCATCTTTTAGACAAAACATTGGTTTTGATGGCGTCTTCGATTGGTAAAAAGTAAAGAAGATGAGTGAGTAGGGAGTCAGGTAACATACTGATTCTATCGATAGGGGTCATTTTGCGGCAAGTCTTCTTGGGCCGTATCGACAATGGGACGTCGTCGTCTGTGAGCAAAGACTCGTCATTTCTTCGCCGGGGAGACCCATCGCTTCGTCTTAACATGGTTTTTCACTCTGCTCGAAACGAACACCCCATATCAAATCATAATCTATAAATCTCCACCAGATACGCAATTGCTAAACAACTTTAATTAAAAAAATAAATCAAAAATCAAAAAAATAATTAAAAAACAAACCTCCAAACAATGGAAAAAGATTGGCAGCTCGAGAAATTGGCTCGAAAAATGGCTCGAAAGAGAAGAGAGGGGAAGAGGAGGAGAGAGGGAGAAAGAGAAAGGAGAGGTCGTCGCAGCTCCCGCCGTCGTCGCAGCTCCCCTCTAATCCTTCTTCTTCCTCCTCCGTCGCAGCCCCGCCTCCGGTCCCGCCTCCTCCTCCAGCCCGATTTTTATGGCCTCCTCCCCTCCACTTCTCCTTCTTCCTCTTCCTTCCCCCTCCTCCCAATCTGCAGACCCACCATTCTTCTTCTTCCCCACCCTTCTTCTTCTTCTCCCTTCTTTTTCTTCTTCCTTTTGCAACAAAAACACAGGAAAAAAGAAAAAAAAAAAAAAAAAGACACCAAAACGACGTCGTTTTGGTGTCAAGCCAAATTCGGGCCACCGAGTTTCGAGCTACATAGCGGGATCACCCAAACAATATACCAAAAAAACAAAAAAAAACTAACCACATAAAAATAAAGTCGGCCAATATGAGTGAACACGTCTATTATGATGGTTTTATCATATGATATACAGTCAAGTCAATTGTTTTATCTGATTGGTTTTATATCCACAGGCATGTTTGTTTGGATGGATTAGAATATTGGATTGGAATTATTAATTCGTGGGCTCAATTATCCTATGTTTGTTTTAATATTTTGGTTTGGGATTATTAATCCAATAGATAACTAATCCAACAAATTTGTAAGATTATTAGTAATGGAGTAGGGGTGAGATTATTAATCCAATGGATAATTTATCCTATTAATCTAATTGGATAGTGAATTTCACACTAATTTGATAGGATTATTAATACATCACTATTAGTCTTGTGAATCAAACGTGGTCATAGTATTGTTGATGTTATGAAATTTGATCCATTGACTTAGTCGTAGTTTGACATTGGTTTTTTTAATTAGTTTTCTTGAGTTGGGACTTTTTTTAGTTTGAGACTAAAAAATTCGTTTGATTTGATTTTTTTGACTTTTGTGAAAGAAAAAGTGAAATGATTATGGTTTGGATGTGACATTTTGTCTTATTAACTTATTTATCTATTTTGTCTTTTGTGCATTTTTAACCCAACTAAGTTTGCCAAATGAACGTTGAATTTGTCAAAAAAAATGTTACATACAATTTTATTTTTTCATCTTTTTTTCACTCTTAAATCCAAGTGAATGGATTCTATATGCATTTAGAAATAACTGATGTGATTATGTATAGGTAAATTCTACAATACACACTCTCTAGTATATGCACTTCTTTTTTAGTTATAACCTTATTTGAGTTATAACTTATGCCTTACGTATTGTTTAGTTATGCCAATTTTTTTTTTATTTTTTTTATTTTTTTATACAATTATGACTTAGAAAATATAAAATTATAAATTTTTCTTCTTTAATTATAAGGTATTACCCACCCAAAAAATTATAAGGTACATACGGTGTACACACATCTTTCCCTTATGTATAACATTACTCAATCGGTTAAGAATCAATTACTGATTTCAAACCGTGAATTAATAATTATTTCATGGATATATTAAAAATTATATTTAATTAAAATACTTTCTTTAAATTGTTTATATATATATATAAGTGGAAATTTCCGTTGCAACATGATACTACAATTCTGAACTGTTCATGAAGTTAGCAACCATTTTCTAACACAAAAATGAATGTAACACGATCAAATAACAAATGTAATACTAAATAACCAAACGAAGTGGAAGTCTCTCTCTAAAATATGCACAATCTGTTAACACTGATCCTATTCATCAGGTGGAAAGCTTGCATTTCTTAATACAGATGCTCTAACATTACATTTCAAATAATTACTGACAATTTTAGGTAGAACTTACGGTTCAAGCAAAATCATAGAATCATCTTGTTTTTGAACCCCGAAGGTCATCTTTGTTCGACGGGGACATGGTCTCTTAGTATTGAATTAATAATCTAATAAAACACATAATTTTATGTGTGATTAAGAAAATTGAAGTCTAGACTAATAATCCACTTGGACATGTATCGTTAATCCAAAATGGAGAATAAGGAGATGTTCAGATAAATTGGCTAAATTACACAATTGGCAAGATTTTTTCAATCTTCACTCATAATTGTAGGCTAATCCAAACATGAAATACAATACACAATTCAATGGATTGATAATCTCAGGAATAATAGTTATATCAATACTAATCCCATATAATTCAGTACACCAAACAAAACAAAGATGACCCAAGTGCATTCTTCAACAAAAAATTTCTACTACTCTGTCCAAGCTTTCAAATTTCAACAAAAATTACTACATTTTAGTGTTGGTTATCAACCATTCTGTAGACACCCCATTTTTTACTGCCTTTAAGACTTGGGCGCCTCTGATTGATTACTCGAAGATGAAGGCTATGTTGTGTAGACGTTCAATTTCTTCAGCAAGAAGAGCTCTAAATCCCAACCTTACACCCCATTTTGGACCAAAACTTTTTTTTGACCAAAACAACTTTAGACCTTAAAACCCTCTCTTTCAAAATATTTTTGAAAATTCTTCTACGATGTTCCAAGGCTCGCATTTCGTTAAAAATTGCACTTTTCGGTAAACTGAGCAAGGACAAAGTGGAAATAAATGGAAGAGAGGTGAACTCTTCAAAAAATATTTTTAAACCTCTTATTTATAGGTCTAGAGTTGAAGGAAATAAGAGGGGAGGGAAGAAGATAAGTTGGGGAAATAGTTGAGCTTGAAACCGTTAAGAGAAAATTGAGCAGCCTTCGCTAAATCAGGCCTATCTCTTTGTGCACTTTGACTTTAATTGTGAGGCCACTACCATTGGAAAGTGGACTTCTGGGGTTTCATTTTACACTCAAGAATCTCCTAAAGCCTAGTCCGGATGAGGGAGATATGGCTGGTTGAAATTAGGTATCAATCCGATTAAGGCAAAATTGAGCGACCTTCACTAAAATAGGCATATCTCTTTTCACACTTATAATTTTTATGTGTGGCCACTTCCATTGGAAATTAGACTTCTGGAGCTTCAATTTAGACTCAAGAAAGACCTACAAAGGAGTCTGGATGAAGGAGATATGCACATTTGAAGTTGGGCCTGGAAGCAGATTTTTGATGGCCGACAATGCACACTTCTGGCCGTTGGCCACTAGTGAAAAAGCTAGATATTTTTAGCCAGCTATCCCCCACAAGCTCCAACTATTCAAGGCTTGATATTTTCGACCAAAGCTCACATTTTTCTATATATAGATGACCTATCTCTCATATTTCAAGGTTAGCAATTTTGGAACAAAATTCTCTCTACTTTTGTGCATGCAAGTGTAGATACACTCCACTTTTGTCTATCAATCCTTAACCAAAGTTGCTTATTTTTGGGCTGAGGTTGCTTGAAACCCTCTTTGAGCTGTAGAAGGTAGTCTTGGTTTGGTTTATTGCCTCATTTGTGTCTTGGCTTCAAGAGGTATAACACTCTCCTTTTATACTTGTTTTGCACACTTGTTTTGCCATCTTTTTTAACTGTTTTTGGGCTAGTTTTGAACTGTCAAAAACTCTATTTTTGTAGCCCAAAAGTGATGGTTTGAGGCCATTTTCAATTAAGGGGTGTTTCACCCTTTCTTGCTTCTTTGTTTGTAAAGTTTTTGTACCTTTGTTCACCCCTTTCAAACCACCTTTTTTGAGCCTTTTAACCGTTGAATTTCAGAGGTTTTTCAATGGTAAAAAACTCATTTTGAATTCCAAAATTGGAGGGGTTAGCCTCCCCTCCTTGTGTCTTGTTTGCATGCCTAGTTAGCCCCATGTATTAACTTAATGTTTTAGCTTTTTGTGGCTCAAGTCCAGCATGTTTTACACTCTGTTTTGAGCTATTTTACCACTGTTTTGGCTGTTTGGTACCTTTTGAGTCTTGTTTTGCATAGTTGTAGTGCAAGTCCTTTCACTAGCTTGGTGTTTTAAGGCTTTAACTACCATTGGTTTGAGTTGATTGCATATTTTAGTGCTTTTTCTCACCTAATTTCAGCACTTATAATCTCTGCAATCTCCCCTCATTTCTTCAATTTTTTATTTGCTTTGAGGGTTGTTTCAATCTTAAGGTTGTTTAAGCTTGAGATTGAGGCTCATGTTTAATGGTTTAATCCTCCTTTGAGGGTTCATTACCAACGGCATGAAGCTTCTCTCATGCCTTAAACTATCCCTCGGTTGACACTTCTTTCATCTTAGAAGACACTCACCAATGGACTTAATTGATTGATGAATGATTTGGTAACTAAAATGTATAAACAAAATTGGTAAATAAAAGTGGCAAGATAAGCATTCCTTTGTATTGTATTCCATGTGTTCAAATTGGACGTCAATTTGAACACAAGGAAAATGGAACATTTCATACTCAAAAGTGATGAAATGTGCCATTTTCCTAGGTCTTCAGTGCCCTTGATCATGCATAATAGGGTGATGGTCATTTTGGTCTCATTTTGCATTTATTAAACTTGTACAATTGGTTTCACAAGCCATCATGCAATGAAATTGCTTGATTGATGGTTTATGAACCAAATTTTGTCCCTCCTTTGATTTCCCTATGAAAAGGAGAGGCAAGGTGTGCAAACAACCCTTGAGAAATTCACTATTTTGCTATGTTTGCTCTCTGTTGCAGCGAGGAAGACTAGACTATTAATGGCCGACAGCCACCACCAGTAGCCGACCGGCCACCATTGGTAGCCGACTGGCCCCTTGTTGGCCATCAGTGAAATTTGTACAGTTTGTTGGTAAGGTGGAGCAGAGGTGTTCTGGAAGTGGGCAGCATTATTGGTGCTCAAATGTGCAAACAAAGGCATTTAGCAGTAAGGCAGTGGCCTTTTCGGGTGAAAACCGAGCATGCATGGGCCTCCCTCGCTCCCTAGGATTAGCTAATTAGTTTAATTAGCAATAGATCAAATATGTGTTGTAATTAATTAGTTGTTACTAATTAAGTGTTGTAAATATTTAGTTAATCTAACTAGTTATTCAAATTCGTTTTGTAATTAATTAACTATTCTAGTTAATTAATTATGTTTGTAATAATTAGTTAGCTAGTATAGCTAGTTAATTAGTTTCAAGTTTTGTATTAGTTAGCTTAATTAGCCTAGTTAGCTAGTTTCATTCAGACCCTCCTTCGCGAGGGCGTAATGTTGTAGTAAGTGTGCGTGCGTGTGTGTATATTTTCCAACCCCACGTCTTTCTCCCTTTTATTTACCCGCTTTCGATGGTTAGATTAGGGTCATGTTGTAATTATCATACCTTATGCTTATATCTATTCATCTTGTCTTGCATGCACCGAGGCTCGGCGCATCATTCTAACTACATTGTCATTTCAAATAATTATTTGAATACGTGTTTAATCGCATGTCATCAAATCGAATCATATGCCATATTAGTAGCCGAGCCTATTAATTGCATATTGCATGTGCTGCATTAGACACTTTGTATAGTTAGGAATCATGCATGATTTTCTAAACTTCATCTTCTTAGTTTAGAGTACTAGGTGAGTTTTTATGCTTTAGCATACTTACATAAGTGTGAATGTTGCAATGATTAGCATGCTTGCCATGAGGCTAAGTGTTTAATTGCTATAACTGCTTGAATGCCTGTGGATGAAGGCTTGTTATTTGAATTGGAACGATTCAACAAATGTATGTTTTAAGCCTACTTTGTTGAGTGGCAAATCATGTTTTAACCACACTATGTTTGGTGGCAAATCTGCAATCTTTAAGCCCACTTGAGGTGGCAAATTCAAATAATTTTCGCAAACAAACATGAGTTAAATTGTTCTAAATTGAGCAAACTAGTCTATACTTGCTTGTGCGCATCACATAGTAAAGCTAGTCTAATAATTGGAACAAGAGCACATAATGTTTATAAAAAATCATATCATGATTAGTAGAGGCCGATCTTTGATCGGGCGAGCGGGGGTGCTCAATTCATGACCTTCCCCTCTCGTACCTAAGTTCTCGAACCGAGGTAACTTTGGTGATGGCGGACACGTGGCTTTTGGCACAAGTCATGGGTTTCCTAAATTTCCCCAAAAATAAAATATTTTGGTGGCAACTCTGTATCTGGCAAAGCAATTTAATTTTGGGATTTTTTGTTCTTAAAATCAATTTTCCAAAACGATTTGCCGGATTTGGACTCTTTGGTGTTTATCAGTTTCACATTGCACTTGTGAGATTAGATTCAGAACCACGAGAGTCTGAATTGTAGGACTTCTTTCAAACCTTCCGAAAGGGGGCAAGAAAAAGCAGAGCTACACACTCCAAGAAGTTAGGATCAACTTCAACTCCACACTACTTGCAAAAACTTCCAAATGAACAGAAACAAGTGCATGTGCAAAAACCTAGTGAAATTAGATAATCTTCATACATAGCATGGTTTATAAAGTGCGACCCCAAGGCAATTACATCCAATGATAGACTACTTCAAAAGACCAACAGAACAAAATAATGCTAGGAGAAAAAAAAACACTATGTTTCTACTTGAGTTACCCATTTCACTAATTGAACATAATTACTGCATCGGGAGAGGATCTTGGAAAACTTAAAAACCTTTGAGCTACTTGGAAATGTTCCTTCTGTGGTATATAGTCTACCTTGATAACCATCTTTTGCAGCACCCTTGAATTCTTTAGCAGAAATTGCACAAATGAGAAGTAGAAGTCATAGCAATTCCATCTTAAACCAGCAAACTTAACTATCTTTAGTCGCATCATCAAACACTTAAAAACCTTCTTCTGTGATGTCCAGTAATGCTCCCCATTAAAATTGAAAGTTTGGGTGAGATCGTTATAAGAATACTACAGATGAAAAATCATTAAGTTGAAATCTATACACGAATTCAACAACACGACATTAGCAAAAAAATTGATTTCTTACGGTCACTGAAATGATTCAAAATTCTACATCAGATGTCATTTAAAGAATATTTTGAAGGTGTAAACATGGTGGGCAAATAAAATTTATTTACTTGCAAACAAAAGAGGAAAATTTCCAATAGAATTAGTTACAATCTAGAGGAATGACTCATAAATACTAAAAGCACTAGAATTGATTGGCATTACTAGATAAAATACATAAAGATGATTCATAACCAATTTTTGATGGAGTCTTTCCATATCTTAAAGAAAATAATCAAGGAAATTATTATGAAAAGACATATCTCATTATTCATGGAAGGGGACATGGTTATGAACTTATGACTAATGTCTCTAGATGAGAACTTTCCAAGATGTTTGCTATTCCAGGGAGGACTGATTCCTCAATACGCTTATCTAGTGTTAAACATTCACACTTTGAAAGTGGAGAATGCAAAAGGTTTATTTCCATTATTGATAGTACCTTTCCCCATCAGAAGCAAGATGCAAAACAAATATATACATAAATATATATATTGTCACGACTCAAACCCACCCCTATGGGCTTAGCACCGTAACCGGCCAGTAATCCGTGATTACCGAAGGTCTGCTTAACAGTAATAACAGTAATACAGAGTACAGGGGCTGGCGGAAGCCAAAACAATAATAAAAGATGTCCAATGAGCTGTGACAGTCTGTATGCAAAAAGACTTATCATATATATTCACATTCAGAACAAAAGAAGTATGTATATATATCATTTACAGGCATTCAGGTTAGGGACCAAATCCCTACCTCAGCAGTACAGTACAAGTCTAAACTGTATATACAGAACAGAAATAGAAAGGGGGAATCTAAAACACCCCAAAACAGCCCTAGCTTGAAGGACTTGGAACCTCTCAGTGAGGCACAGTGGTTGGCTTGACAAAAAGGGAGTTTAACCCAACACTCCTAGCTCCGGTCCAGTGCCTGGACACCTACATATATATATAAACAGTGAGGTAAAGCCCAGTGAATAACATATGCGTAAAGAGGTTAAGAATGAATGTCCTTTCAGTATTTAAAACAGTCATTTGAACAATATATCAGTTATTCGATCATAGCAGTCATAAGTGGTACATCCAATAGCAAACAGTACAATAGGTCTTAACAGACCGAACAGTCAGTTAATGGCCATCATATCAGTAAACAGTAGTGGTTCCAATATGGGAACCGACAGAGATCTCTGTGACAGTAGCAGTACAGTACAATAACAGTAAATTGCTAGGGATGCCACGAATACAATTCGCAAATAGGACAAGCATTCATTCAGTAAGAAATATCATTTCAGAAAGCAGCAAAGTTGATTATTCAGAAAATATTCATGATTGAATATATCTTTACAACATTGTTACTCACAGAGCACTGGGCTACAGTTAGGCTAGAGCATCCTCGGATGCTAACCCTACAATTACAGAGGGAACACGCACTAAGTTACACACTTGGGAATCAATGACTTAGTCCCTAACTTGACTCGGTGTGGTTCTACATCAATATCCTCCTTAAGATGCCTTAAACATGCCCTAGGAATGCCTAGGATGGAAAGAGGATGCAAAGATGCACCTTAAAACACTTTTCAAAATTTGTTAAAACAGGGGTCTACGCTCGAGCGTGGCTTTCTATGCTCGAGCGGACATACAGAACAAAGGAGCTCCACTCGAGCGTGGATTCCCCTACTCAAGCGGACTGTAAAATCATGCAAAAGTACTGGATGCACAAAAATCACGCTCAATGGACACTCGATCCACGCTCGAGCGTAAGACTCAGGTCCTCGCTCGAGCATGAACTCTCTCGCTCGAGCGGACTGTAAACACATGCAAAGTACTGGATACACGCATTTCACGCTTGAGCGTCACTTTCCCCGCTCGAGCGGACTGCATGAACTCAGAATGTACGCTTGAGCGTGAAGTCCTACGCTCAAGCGTGGGTCCAAATTCTGGAATTTCCATATTGAACCTTCAAGCTCAAAATCAACTTTTAAAGCATTAAACTCGATCCTTTTGGGCTAATTTTCTGGAAAACACCTTAAAACCCATAATACAACATGTTTTAAAGATCAATTTGTAAAATCAAAGCCCAAAGGTAGTTCAATTAAACACAATTTCAAGGAAAACTTCAAGAACATGATGAACATATGACATGCATGTGTTCTAATGAGTTCAAAGCTTCTAATACATGCTCCAAAGAGCCAATTCTCTCAAAAACATGATGGATTCATGGACTTCAACCAAAATGTAAACATGCATGTAGGAATACCCATGAAAACAACCTCAAAACTTCAATATAAGAACATGCATGCATGATTTAAGCTTCAATTCAACAATCTTAACCAATTCTAGACTTTAAAACTCTAAACTTCCATGAACCATGCAACATATGACTTAATTTAATAATCAAGAAGATGATTCTCCTACCTTATGCCTTGAATTCAAGATGTAGAAGCTCAAATATGCAATCCTCCCTTCAAAGCTTCTAATTCCAAGCAAGAATTCTAGATAAATTCAATGTCTCCAACTCTCTAGCTCTCTCTCATGTTTGGTCTCAAGTGGCTGAAGAAATGTTGTGTGATCAAGTGTAATTCAAGCCTCAAGTTGTTAATAAAAGTGGCCCACTAGATGGCATTTTGGTAATTAATGCAACTAATGTAATTTGGCACTAATTAATCCAATTTAATCATACCAAATCAAATTTCAATCAAATCTACCATAAAATCACATAAATTCTAATTAACATGAAACACGAATCAATTTCAGATTCGGTCGCCGATAAGGCCCTCAATTTATAGTTTAAAGCATAAAACACGAACAGATCAATTAACAGTCAAACAGAAAGAAATGTGTTTAAACTAATACACTTAAATCAATCAGTCAGAATTTTAGTCAATCAGTCACTTAACATGCTTAATCATAGATTAGCACTAATCAGTGGTATTATCAGTAAACAATAGTGAGGGTTGTCACATATATATAAAGCAAGACAAAACCAATTAGAAGATTCTAGAAGATTGTTTGCCATACCTACAATAATATATTTTGTGTACTAAAAAACAAACAAACTATGTGCAATTCCTGAATCTTATTTTAATTTTTAAACCGTGTCACTCCTTACATTGGAGCAATAGTAACCACAAAGGATCAGATTATGAAAACACAATACTAAAGTAACCCAAACACAGTACTATTAATTGTAATTGAGACTTTTTCTAATAAATATCATTTAGCACAAAATACGGACAAAGCACTACAACAAATTTGGGATTTAAAGACGAAACAAATTTGTCTCAAAATGTATATATTTCGTCACCCAAACTAATTACGACGAAAATTTTTCATCACCCATTTTGTTGCCAAAGCCTCGTCGCTAAAAGGTCTAAGAGACGAAAAAACAATTTCGTCATTGAAAATGATAAATTTGTGACGAATTTTTTTGTCTCCAATACGCTCTGTTGGGAACATACTTGTAAGTAATTAGCGACAAAATATTTTGTCATTAAAGGAAGAAATTAGAGACAAAAGTATTTTGTCATAAATATAAGAAATAGAGACGAAATAATTTTGTCATGTTTAATATAAACGAAGACGAAATTTTTTTGTCAAAGAAGCTACCAATAGAGACAAAAACAAATTCATCATTAAAAATGATAAATTTGTGACGAATTTTTTTGTCTCCAATACACTCTGTTAGGAACATACTTGTAAGTAATTAGCGACAAAATATTTTGTCATTAAAGGAAGAAATTAGAGACAAAAGTATTTTGTTATAAATATAAGAAATAGAGACGAAATAATTTTGTCATGTTTAATATAAACGAAGACGAAAATTTTTTGTCAAAGAAGCTACCAATAAAGACAAAAACAAATTCATCATTAAAAATGATAAATTTGTGACGAATTTTTTTGTCTCCAATACACTCTGTTGGGAACATACTTGTAAGTAATTAGTGACAAAATATTTTGTCATTAAAGGAAGAAATTAGAGACAAGAGTATTTTGTCATAAATATAAGAAATAGAGACGAAATAATTTTGTCATGTTTAATATAAACGAAGACGAAAATTTTTTGTCAAAGAAGCCACCAATAGAGACAAAAACAAATTCATCATTAAAAATGATGAAATAATGTCAAAAAAAATTCGTCACACATTGAGGGTAATAGTGACAAAATGTGACAATATTTTTTGTCATGACAAATTCATTTAGCGACGAAATAAAGAATTCATGACAAAATTAATCATCCACCTAAGCCAAATAAGAGACAAAAAAACCTTCTTTAGGGATGGAAAATTTTGTCAATAATTCCATAATATTTTTTTCCACATTATATACCTATTTTATCAAAATCTAAATTCTATATATAACAATTCCATCACAACTTAACCTAACCTATTATCAACACATTTACGAATTAACAAAATGAAAATATCCATTCATCATTACAAATAATTTCATCCTAATACAATAAAATAGTGAAATATCCACACAAAAAACAAAAGTTATAACTTGTTCAATTCCACCAAACATCCAACAATAACTAGTGCAACTCCACAAAGTATGTATATCCTTATCAAACAAAAATGAACATTCAAGCAAATTATATCATTGTTGCACGTCAAAAATGCCACCCCAATCCAATCTGCAAAAAAATAAATTAAAAGCTTTAGTAATTAATCAATTATACAAAAGATTAAAAACATTAGTAACTCATCAATTTTTATACAATTTATCCCTCTAACAGACTTTTTTCGAGATTATGAGAACAAAAAATTAATTTTAAGGCTAATTCACAAATGATGCATCCCATTAATGTGCCGTAAGTTCATACAACTTATATTGGTCCCTCCTAAGGTGTTTCTATTGGTTCTTGTACAAATCTGTAGTTGTGTGATAATTTAGCATTTCGACAACCTTTTTTGAAGCTTTAAGTATAGAGAAAAAAAATATTTTTTAGACTAATTCACAATTTATACATCCCGTGCACCTGTACAAATTGGATGTCATATGCATGTTTCCATTACTTCCTAATTCTTCAAACATATATTCTTTTATAAAATTTGTTATATTAAAGTTAATATACTTTACCAAGAAGTATGTCCACTTGTGGATGAGTCCCCTCCACTTCCAAAGTGTCCAGTGAATCCTTTGGTCCTCAAAAAGTTGACAACATCGGCCATTATCTCCCCTTGCTTCTTCTTACCCTCTTCAATATCTTCTATTTTATTGTTCTGCATTTGTATTTGTTCCTTCTGTGTCTCTATTTGCATCTCAAGGCACTTCACATAATCATTTGTTTCAGCATATATGGTAGTGGTCCTCCTAATAGAGGATGAAGGTCTCATGCCAAGTCCCTTCACATAGCCAGACCTTGGCTTTAGGACTTTAATTGACAGCCCTTCTGCAGTCAAAGGAATTGATCCCGGCTGTAAGAGGTGATCAGCCTGTGTCTGTATCATATTTTCCTATCAAATATAAAAAAAATTAAATAATGTTTAGAAAATTAAATAAGATCATAACAAATAGTATTATAAAATTTTGTTAATAAAAATTGCAATATATACTCACATAATTACACTGAGCTTGAGATGAGATCCACTCATGTGTTTTCTCATTATAGTGAGTTTCCTTGTACAACTCTGCTAGATCAGGTAGCATCTTCCTTTCTCGTGCCTAATTCGATAGGCCAAATATTCAATAAATAAAGCTAAGAATCTAATATAATTCTAAAAGTGCAAGGATACATACCAGTTTTTCTACTCTAACAGGGATTGACCTAGAACCACATCTATGTTTTGTATACATCCTTTTTCTGTTCGCGATGTTGGCCTTTGATTGTTCCTATAAGGAAGAATGACCAATATAACAATGAAATGTGTCATTAGTAAGACAAATATGTTGGCTTTTGATTGTTCTTGTAAGGAATAATGAACCAATATAACAATGAAATGTATCACTAGTAAAACAAATTTAATCCTTGATAATAAAGAAATTGCATTGTTCTTCTCTATCATTTTCCTATATATCATTTCAACTTAAAAGATATTTCAAATTATTCACTAGTTTCATTCAATTCTTTGAAAAATAGATTAGAGTACTTGTTGAGATTTCATCATAAGATGGTTTTTCTGGGTGAAAAAGGAAAATATGAAAATGTTACCATAAATTCTTTAGTGTTCCACTTTTTATCAATAAGATCTATCCACTTGGTAGGATCAACATTCTTCGGTGGGTGGTTTCTTGCATACTCCTCCCCTTTAGCCTCCTTCAGCTCCATGAATTGTTTGTGCAGCCTATAGGTATGGTTACTCAATCTCCGACCAAATTTTATATTCATTGCCTTCTCTATATCAACAGGGTCTCCTTGTAAATCAAATTGATCCTGCAAAAAATAGATAAGTCATAGATAATTCTTATAAAAAATAAAATAATTACAATAAATAATTAAGATTTCTAACCTATTATAAAAATGAGTAAAATGTCCTATAATAGAGTAGACAACGAACTTACATTCAAGCGTTGAAACATCGCCTCCTTAACGGAGGCATCAACATACTTCCACCTACGAACACTTGGATCTGGTAAACGAGTTCGTACTTCTACACCAATCTTTGAGGCTAGTTTTGAGGCATAGTCCCCTACTGGTGCACAAAATTCTGGAGGGATAGACACGCTAAGCTTTCCATCTTTATCAACAAGGCCTTGAACCTCTTTGCCTCTAGTCAGGCCACGAACACGCTTAGCAACTGATATTGTGAAGCCATAATATTGAAATAGTATGTGAACAAATTTAATTAAGATCTCAAATCAATGTAAATAAAGAGTGTGTCTTACCAATAGTATTACCAGCAATCACCTCAAGTTGAGGCTCCACATTGAGAGGTGGTGGCGGATGGCTAGCCACCTCAGGACGTGAAGAGGTATTCCCCTCTTCTGATGCGTGGGTCAATGCCTCATGATGAGATTGTGAACGGGCTCTCGATGGTATCTCTAACAGCTGAATAACATAATAAAATATGAATATATGTAGAAAGATATACATGTCTATGTGTGTATGAATTGAAAGTAACAAGAAAGAATATATTTCACAATGCATAAATGTATAGTACCTCATGCTCAAACGAATCATAGGATTCAGTGTCATTGCCATCTTCAGCCTCTGATGGTCGATAATCATCGTCATTTTCCTCAATTGGTATTTGTTTTTCCTTCCTCAATTTCTTATGTTGAACCGTAGCCTTCAAACAAGTTGTTATATTCTTCACTCCTAGAGCATTCATTCTCTTACAATTTTTATTAAAATTCTTCATTCTTTGTTTCTCATAGTTCGTTACCTTCTTAGTTGCGGTACTTGGTTTGGTCAACTGTTTTTTTGTAGCGTCCATTTTGCCCAACTATAAAGCATAATTGAACATTTTTTTGGTGGATACGCATAATTGAACATTAGATGTAAAGAAAAGATAATTATATATTTCTATACATAAAGCATAAAGCAACAACAATCTCAACAATCTCAACAATCTCAACAAGTGGACATGTCATAAAGCCATCAGACACATAACATGACCAATCAACGATAAACCTACATAACAGTGAATGAACCCCACAATTGAAATTCAACTACATTAATTAAGAACAATGTTCACATAGAAAGTGCAAAATAACTACAAATCCTAGTCCACATCAAGATCCATATCGTAATCCATATCAGGTTCGTCACACTTTTCATTTTGTTTGTCAGCTCTATTCTCCATCATTGTTTCATCAGATGACCTAACCCTTGTAACAACTTCTGCTTCAACACCATCTCTATAACATTGAACATTAGGGCCGATGTCAATTGGAACAACATCGGTAATATTTTCTTGTTGGAACACATTGTTTTCTTCTGGTTCATCTAATGATTCTCCATCACCTACCTCTGGTACATCAAAGACACCCCTATGTTGCACTCGTTGAACAACTTGCCAAGGTTGTCCCCATTTGGTATCATTTAGGTAAAAGACCTGCTTAGCCTGTCTAGGCAAGATGAAAGGATCATGTTGATACCACCGACTTGTGACATCAATACTTATGCAATAATCATCGGTTCGCAATGTTCTACTTCGACCTGTGTTTCCTGTGTTGTACCATTCACACTGGAACAATACAACTTTGTTATGACACATGTACTCTAATTCCCAAACATTGCACAAGTGACCATAAAATTCATGTGTCACTCCCTCATGATCCCCTTCCGTAAGCACACCACTATTCTGACTCTTACGGTAATTGTCTACTTCTCTTGTACGAAACCGTACGCCATTGATTATGCAACATGAGTACTCTTTTACTAGCAAATTCGGGCCATTTGCTAACGACCATAAATCATTGGTTGCCTCTGGTGACTTTTCTTCTCTCAATATATTTATCTACAATCACATATAACGTACATCAAGATAGTAAAAATAAATTAATAAATGATCAAATCTTATACAAATTTTTAATCATGTCTTAAAATTGAAAATGCCTTACCCGCTCTTTGAACCACTTGGGAAACTCTTGTTGTATATGGGTTATGTCTTGGTCAGATGGAGTCCGTAATAGATTTTTGTGTATCCTACTCAAAAGAATGTGATTATTATGCACTGCTAACTATATTAACAAAGCTAAGAATACACACATTTAAATGAAAAACATACTCTAGATACTTCTCTATCTCGGGGCTATTGTTTAACAAGAACCAATGAGCCATATCACGATATTCTTGTGACATATCAGCATCCCTTGTGATTAGGCCAATAGGACGGGCAGTTTCTGTGAATACAGTCAACCTTTTGCGACGTTCGCCACGATCTTGATTTCGTTCGGGTCGATTATGCACTGTTTCGATCCCATCAACATACATTGAACAAAAAGTAATGCACTCTTTGACAATGTAAGCCTCTGCGATTGAACCTTCTGGTCGAGCTCGGTTTGTAACAAACTTTTTTAAAGCTTCGAGAAACCTTGAAAATAGAATTAGTTAAGAGCAAGGTTACACATGCAACATATAATTACGAACCTTTCAATTTAACAATTACCTTTCAATCCGGTACATCCATCGATATTGCACCGGTCCTCCAAGAATAGCCTCACGCGGCAAGTGAACGGCCAAGTGAACCATCACATCAAAGAAGGCTGGAGGAAAGATCTTTTCTAGCTTGCATAATATGTGTACTATACGTTCCTCTAATTTCTCAAGTTCATTACGGCGCAGTGTCCTTGAGCACAAATCCTGGAAAAAGCTACCTAACTCAAATAGTGTTTTACTAATCTCTTTGTCTACGTAACCACGCATCCCAATTGGAAAAATCCGTTGTATGAGTACGTGGCAGTCATGACTTTTCAAGCCTGTTAATTTACCATTTCTCGCATTCACTGATCTTGATATGTTTGCAGCATAACCATCTGGATACTTCACTGATTTCAAGAATTCAAAGAAACCCTCCCTCTCTTCAGGGGTCAATGAAAAGATTGCCCTAGGTTTGACATAAGTTCCATCAGGACGACGTGTTAACCACAACTATTTCCTTATGCCCATATCTTCCAAGTCCATTCGTGCTTTGTCGGTGTCTTTGTTCTTTCCATCAATGCCTAACATAGTTCCAAAGGTATTTTCACTAAAATTCTTCTCAACATGCATGATATCAATGTTGTGTCGAAGCTTCCGTTTCTTCCAGTATGATAACTCATACAAGATGCTTACCTTTGTCCAATTTGGTGCCTGACGGAGTCTTTTCTTGTTTCTTGGATGCTTCCCATATGTGACACTTGTCACTCTATCCAATTGCTCTAATATCTTTTCCACTGGTAACTCTAAAGATCTCTTTCGCTTCTCATGCTTACCATTGTAAGCCTTACTCTTTCGCCTTTCGGGGTGGTTTTGAGGCAAGTAGCATCGACGGTTAGTGTATACAGTCTTACCTTTCAAGGATTGAAAATATGGTTCATCATTGCAAGTGTAACAAGAATAATGACCCTTTGTTCTCCACCCAGATATGTCACCAAATGCAAGCCAATCATGTATAGTCCACATCAAAGCTGCGCGTGTCTGGATAGACTCACCAGTTACGGCATCATAAGATAATGCACCATTTTTCCACAACTCATTCAACTCATCCACCAGAGGTCTCATATAGACATCAATATCGATCCCTGGTTGTGATTCTCCAGGAATAAGTAATGACATCATAAGAAAGGGATCTTTCATAACCAACCAAGGTGGCAAGTTATAAGGAATGAGTACTACAGGCCACAAACTATATGAGTTGCTTATGTTCCCGAAAGGATTGAACCCATCAACAGCCAACCCTAGCCTTACATTTTGAGGCTCTAGGGCAAACTGAGGATGTTGCGCATCAAATTCCTTCCACTCATCACTATCGGCGGGATGCCTCAATACTCCGTCATCTATACGTTTGTCCTTGTGCCATCTCATGTCCTCAGCAGTCTTCCTTGACATGTACAATCTTTTCAACCTTGGTGTCAATGGGAAGTAGCGCAACACCTTATGGGGAATCTTCTTACCCTTGCCACAATTGATCTTGTATCTGGATGCCTTACATTTTGGACATTTATCAAATCTTGCATTTTCCTTCCAAAAGAGTACACAATCATTTATACAAGCATCAATTAACTCATATGACAAGCCCAAATCACGAAGTATTTTCTTAGCTTCATAAAATGACTTTGGAACCAAATTATCTTTTGGTAAAAGTTTTGTTAAAAACTCCAACAGTGTGTCAACCGACTTATTGCTCCAATGGTTTGTTACCTTCATATTAAGCAGCTCGATGACAAACTTCAACAGAGTATAGTTTGTGCAACCTAAGTACACCTCACGTTTGGCATCATTCAATAGTTTATCAAACGTTTGTACTTCCTCATTCTGGGGTGCATCGTTGGGTTCTCCTCTTATTCGATCTTCCACTAAGGCATCAATACCACCTAAAACCTCATCTTCATCAATTGGCATTTCATGGTGAGCCTCATTTGATACACGTGGTTCCCCATGCTCATGCCAAATAGTGTACGTTTGCATAATCCCATATTGAAGCAAATGAATTTGCACATTTTGAAGATTTTGGGAATAATAGTTCACACAGTTCAAACATGGGCACGGAATTTTACCTTCTTGGTCAACCACTGCCATTGCAAATTTAATAAATGATGTCACCCCATCAATAAATGGCTGACTCATCCTTCCATCAGGTGTCTTACCCAATGCAATCCAACTCTTGTCCATGTCTGATCACAAATGAAAGATCAAGTTTTTTTAATTTGTTTATATCATAAAACACATCATGTGTACTATTAGCCTATTCCATTTAGGAATGCACAATACCATATTAAATTTTCTTCTTACCTTTTTTTATTCAAATACTTTTATTTTTTAAGAAATTTGTTTTTATTCTATTTAATATTTTATTGTAATTTTTAAACTAAAAAGAATTTCTAAAAAATCATATCTAAACTATTTATGCCATTATAAAAAGTAATTTTTTTTTAATATTAACTTAGTGATAGTTTGTTCCTCCCAAGTAATCAAGTTGAGAGTAATCTGAGAGAGAGAGTTTGATGTTTGTGTAGAAAATACTAGAGAGTCCAACGTTTTTATTTATATAAATATAAAACATATATATTTTAAATATTTTATTAAAAGTTTATATGAGTATGAAATTTATAAATCTTATATTTATATAAGTTGTTTAATAAAATATCTAAATACTAAGTTGCTTAACTAATGCACCTACCTACTTCGTACCATACTCCCTAAAGCCCTGTTTGGATGAAGATATTCATGCACCTAAAAACCCTCTAAAATTTAAATAAATAATAATGTTAGGGATCGTAAAAACAATATCATGAAATGTTTTATGAAAATTTTCTATCTTTAAATTACACATATAATAAAACACTATATAACAATCAAATTTTTTGTAATTAATCCTTACATTTTTCGTTTATTTGATATTTTCTTTTAAAATTTTTTGAAACAAACTAGTAACTTCATAATTCAATTATAAATTTTTTGTTCATCTAGAATATCCTGATATATAATTCATCAAAGACGATCAAAACAGGTGGTCATCAAAGACAATCAAAACAGGTGGTCAGAAACTAGTTGGAATTAAATAATGAAACAGGTGGTCATCAAAGACAATCAAAACAGGTGGTCAGAAACTAGTTGGAATTAAATAATGATAAAAAAAACCTCATCACAAAATAATAATAAAGAACACCTAAGCATGAATCTTGCACAAGAAACCAGAAACCAACAGTATTGCATAAAATAGCCTAGAAATTTTTTCATCATCAAAGAAAACAAGAGAGAAAGTGAGAGAAAATGGAAGCAGCAGCAATACCTGATTTGTTCAATCAGGTGGAGATGTCAGACTCGGAAGAAAGGAAAATTGAATTTATCTACCTCTACAAAAACAAAAGATAGAATATAGATGTTTCGATGGGAGAATCAAAGTCATAAAGCATAATCAGACAATGGAATGAAAATTTTCAAGTACCCATTTGGAAAAAGAAGATGTCATCATTGTAGTCGACAGTTTAGCTTAAAATATTATGTGCATGACCACTAGATCAACGATGGAATAGCTGGAGATAAAAGGCATAACTATTCAATGATAATTATATTTTTAATCTTTATAGTTTGATTGAAAATATAAATAAAATTACTTTTTATCTAACTCATAAAAGGAAATCTAAGTTTAAATGATGGATTTTTTTAAAAAATAATGAGAATATAATGTCAAGTCTTCATATCTCTAGTGTATGGAATAGATTGAGATAGCCAAAAAAAAAAAAAAAAAAGCTTGTTTCAACACACATACGAAACGAAAAATTATTTATAATTACCTGTTTTAACCAAAATTTAGTTGAAATTGTAAGCTTGTGTAGAAATTGTCAAAAAATTAATAAATAACCATTAAAAAAACTCCATTCAAAACAAGTATATTTGTGTCAAACATATATATATATATTAAAATTTCATTTGATTATATTTAAAAAGTTAACTTTTTGATTTTTTTTAAAAAAAATTGAATGTAGAATAGAATGAAAAAAATTTGAATTTGAAAATTTAAAGTCAAATCTATAAATCATTACAATTTTGACCATTTCTATCTCATTTAACTTTTCCAATAGCATGGTACAATTCTTGTTGTGTAATTTATGAAATTGTTTATAATTTTTTTTCCAAATATTTGATATAATTTTTTATTATTTGTGGCAAAAATAAATTAAATAAGATTAAAAATTAATTAAAAAAATTTAAATATATTTTTAACTTATATTTTTTAATCATTAAACTCTCAATTGTTTAACAATAGAATGAAAATTTTCAAGTACCGATTTGGAAAAAGAAGATGTCATCATTGTAGTAGACAGTTTAGCTTAAAATATTATGGGCATGACCACTAGATCAATTATGGAATAGCTGGAGATAAAAGGCATAACTATTCAATGATAATTATATTTTTAATCTTTATAGTTTGATTAAAAATTTATTTTATTTTACGAGAAAAAAAAAGTGAAATATAAATAAAACATATTATGTTTTATCTATGTTTTTTTTTATAAAAATTATCAAAATTTATAATTCAAATACAGTCTACAAATAATCTAAGCTTGAGTAAATAGTCGAATGAAACATCTCTTCCAATAATAGGAAATTGAGAGGGTAATTGGAGAAATTATTGATAACCAATCTAAGCTTGCCTTAACCTCAAGGGATAAATTATTGGAGAAATTATTGATAACCAATCCAACCCCCCCACCCAATGGAAGTAAAATATATTGACCTACCTCCTTTCTTGGAAAGTGTTCTTAAAAAGCCAAAAAAAAATTTAGAACCAAAAAAAAAAAAAAAAAAACAGCCAAACTTTGCTTCATCAATTTTTACTCTTTAAAATAGTTGCTCATTTGACTACTCTCTCTATATATTTTTAATTTATTTTGAATAGTAGGTTAAAAGTTAATTTTTTTAGTTTTTTTGAAAAAATTGTATAAAGAAGTAGATAGGTGAATTGTGTCTTTAAAGGGAGGGTGTTTTCATTGGTTAAGAGTTTTGAGATAATCACTTTGGATGGATATTAAGTAAATTATTGCACTAGATTATAAAAAATAAAAAAGAGAAAACTGATTTTATTGAAGTCAGGGATGACATCCCGATTACATAGGCCAAAAAAAAAAAAAAGAAAAAGGAGCAAGGTTCTTGTTTTTGATAACAGTCACATGCCGACTTCACTGTTTCGACTCTCTTACCGAGCTCTTCCTTTTTTTGTCGCCTTGGGAGACCCTTGAAGGCTCCGCCTCAGTGTGTACAAGACCGCCTAGAGAGTTGACTCCCTGTTGGTTGTCAAAGGCGATTCGAGTCAAGATGGTAGTCTTTCGTTTCAACTCCTTATTCTCCGCCTTCAGAGCACAAATCTCTACCCGCGCATCTTTGTACATGCGCTGGAGCAGAGAAAGTTGAGAATTTAACTGTTGTACTTCACTGGTCCTATTCTGCAACCGGTGAGATAATTTGGTAACTGCAGTCACTGTTTCCATGCAAGAGCTTAGTGTGAAGTGGTTGGCCTCAATGTCAGATTGAGCAGCCATGATTTGCTCAACTGAGATCATGGGAAAGTTAAGAAGAGTGGGAGCAGGGACACTCGGTCCAAGAAGGTTAGGAAGAGTAGGAGCAGAGGCACTCGGTCCAGGAAGGTTAGGAAGAGTAGGAGCAGGGACACTCGGTCTAGGAGAGCTTGGATCATTGAGGTCCGGAAAGAGAGTCAGAGGACGAGATGAGGCCATGTGTAGTGAGAGATGTAAAGAGAAAGAAAGGAGAGTCAAAGAAATAGCAAAGAATAGACTGAGTTTGGGGACAACTTTTCTCCTCTGTTCAGTCTCTCTTTTTCTCTCGATGAGGAAGAAGAAACAGAAGCAAAGTGATGAAGAAAAATGAGATGGAAGAGAATGATGAAGAAGAAGGAAAAATGAGTGAATAAGTAGAAAATGAAAGATACTGATTCAGAAGAATGCAGCAGAGAAGAAGACAAGAGGAAGAGAGAGCCGAGGCGAGCTTACAAATCGAGGAGGTTTGCTTTTGTCGGCCAACTGACGCAAAAGCAAGGCCGCGTGTCAGACGCAGTTTTTGAAGGAAGAGAGAGAAAGCGGGAAAGTTGTATACATATATGTATCTATATTGTATATTTACACATTATATACATTTATTCGACTATATCTGGTCACAAGAGTGACTTGGGTTTAGTGGTTTGGCTCTGTGGTTGAGGGACCAAGGGACAAAGCCTGAGGTCAGGGGTTTGAAACCCCGTATCCCTGCATTCGTGTTTTATTTCCTTTTTGCGTGTTTTGCTTACGCGTGGTGACGTCAGCTAACGGAATATTCCATCGTAGTAACGGCATATGCTCACTGATGTCCGTAGACAGAATATTCCTTGTCAGTAACGACATATTCTCCAAATGTGTCTGTGTAGCTTTTGTTCGTACTTGTCCCTTGGTGAAAATGTTTGGGAATTGTGATAGAAATGTTATTTTGATATTAGGATGTACATTGTATATGTTACGGAGTAACGGTAGTTATTTTGGCGTTGGGGTGCATTGTGCATTAAGTGATGGAGATGGTTCGTTGAAGTTGGGTTATCACCAATAAGGTATGGTGTCTTAGTATTTTGAGGAGACGTTTTGTCAAAATTTGTGTTACGCTTAAGGGATTAGATCTTATTTTTGTTACTTTAGGGTATTGATGTGGATAGAAGAATCACTTGATGGTTTATACTAGTGTAGACACCCCATTTTTGACCACTCTTAAGGCTTGGGCACCTTCTTTTGAACACTCCATGATGCAAATTGAAATATACCATTTTATGAATTCTCAGCAGAAAAAAATCAAAAAGAGGATGGTATGGTCGGGGGGATTTTTGGGGGGGGAAGAAAAAGAAAAAAAGAGTCAGATAAGGACAATGAGTTTTGGGGTGGAATATTATTAGGGGTTTTGGGGTGGATGATTAAATATATTTTATTGGGTTGATGATGGTTTTGGGGGGTGTAAAAATGGCAGGGTGTAAAGGCACATGAGGGTGATCGTTTTTTGTTAAAAAAAGATATGAGAAGGGGTCAGTATGAATGATGATGTTTTGGTGGGTGGTAAAAAAGCTTCTTAGAGAATGATTATTTGGGGAGAGAGTGGACAGAATGGAGGAGAAGGCACTGATCAGGGGCTAAAAAGGGATACACACACAAGGGACCAACGCTCTCATTCTCAAGAACACACCCAGTTCTCTCCCTCTCGGAGAACACGCAGAGATCCACACACCAACACAAAGGAAGGAGCTGCTTCCTCTCTCAATCTCTCTCTCTCTCTCGGGTTGCATTTTGAAAAAAGAAGCTGGGCACACACACATAGACACAGAGCTTCATACACAACACACACTGCCACGAACACACACACAGACAAGACACCACAGCACAGACCTCTCTCTCTCTCTCTCTCTCTCTCTCTCTCTCTCTCTCGGGTTTGAGTGTGGAAGAACAAAAAATACAAAAATAGACAGCACCTCTTTACTCTCTCTCTCTCTCGCTCTCAGTTGGGAGAGCAACACACACACACATTAACACGTAGCACACATACACCATTTTACACACAGAGGCCAACCCCTCTCTCGATCTCTCCCAAGCTGTAAAACACACACAGAACATACACAGAGGAGAGGGTACACACTAGACACCCAACGCACAACACTGTTTTCATTCTGAATTTTATTTGAAGGTATCTGTTACTGTCTTAAAGCCAAATAAGACTGCTTTTGAAAAAGAAACGGATGGGCTGCCTTCCACTCGTTCTGTTGGTGATCTTCCACCTGAATTTCACTGCTCTTTGTGCAAACAAGTTATGAAAGATGCACTGCTAACAAGCTATCACCGAAATGAGGTCAAATTTGCAGGACTTACTTTGGACACTGTTAGAATGATGCAATGTTTGGACTGAGAACCAAGTGGATTGCTCTGTCAAAAACATCCAGTTGAATCACGTGAGAATGGTGCTCCAATTGATCATTCTGCTATTTCTGGGCTAATTGTTGGTTATTAATTAGTTTAGTTAATTCATTTAGTTAATTAGAATTTTATAATTAATTAATTAGTTTAGTTAATTAGTTAATTTAATTAGTGGTAATTAAATAATTAGTTAATTAGAATTGTATAAAGTAATTAATTAGTGTACTTATAAATTAATTAATTAGTGTAATTAGTTAATTAGTTAATTCGAATTTTATAAATTAATTAGTGTATGGGAGAAGTTAATTAGTTAATTATGTTTTTTAAGATTTTTTATAAAAATAATTTAACAATCTCATCCCTAATCATAATGTATGGAAAAAGTTGAAAAGGGTACTGCAGTTAATAAATGCTAATCAAGAGATTTTGACCAAATCAATAAATGCTGAGTTTTTTTTTTTTAAATAAAAAATTTAGAAAATTAAGATTGGGAGATTGGAGCTCCCACAAGGCTTAGGGGTTAGAAACCTCATTTTTCTTAATTTAATGGGGCAAGACATATATATATATATATATATTGCATGTGGAATACATAGTTTTAGAGTACACGTAGACATCATAATACTCTTATAATATGTCAGAATTTTTCATTTGACGATGGGGGACTCAATTAATAAGTTTGGTGTGCATAGGCTTTAATTAAAACATTCAATAGTAGAGTTCACATTAGCCTATAGGTTTTCTTCCTATCAAGCATTGAAAAGGAAGTCTGTTAGGACCTTTTGTTGTCAAATTCCATAGATCAAAACCAAGGTTGTAACAAGAGTTTTTTCAAAGAGTTGGTTTTCTTCTGAAACAGGATTTCTTTTGGTGTTCTACAAGAAGTTGAATTTCTTCCTTGTGAAGTTTTGGATCACTTTTGGACTTCTACAAGGAGTTGGATTTCTTCCAAGACAAGGATTATTTTGGTTCTTTATAAGTAGTTGGTTTTCTCCCAAAACTAGACTACTCATTAATTATTCCTCCAGATCTTCTTTTTGGTTCTTAAAGGTTTATATCTGGGGATATTTTATTTTTCTTTGATGTCTTATTGAGTATTCAACTCATGATCTGAAAAGGCTACATCAAAGGTTTTGTTTGTTACACAAAAGAGAGAGTTGTTCTTCAGTTGTGGATTCTGAAGAATTCGAGCCTGAAGCTTCAGTTGTGAATTCTGGAGTGGCTCATCAAAGTTGTTCTTCAGTTGTGGATTCTGAAGAATTCGGTCTGAAGCTTCGGTGGTGGAATCCGGAGTGGCTCATCAGAAAGACAATTCCGTGGTGAAGATGGGGTTGGAAGAGGCACATAGAGGTTGGTTCAATTAGGCGTTGTGGATTCGCTAGATAATTGAGAGTGATACCTGTGTAATTCCTTTATATCTTCTTAGTGGATTGTTCTGGTGGCTGTGGCCCGTGGTTTTTTTATCACAATTGGAAGGTGTCCAATTGTGGTTTTTCCACGTAAAATCTTTGTGTCTCTTTCTCTTGATTGCTTGATTGGGTTTTTATATTCTGCTTAAAATTGATATATAATCACAAATCAACATCTAGGAGGTTTCTAGATTTTTCAATTGGTATCAGAGCGGGTCGTTCTATTTTTTTTTTTTTTAAAAATTTTCTTTTAGAACGCTCTATTTTTTTTTTTTTAAAAAAAAAAAAATTCTTTTAGAACGAGATCTTGTTTGATTTGTGATAATGGACTCAATTCGTAAGGGAAATTCTATCACTGATGATGAATCCTCAGAGAGTGATTATGAAGAGCTTGAGCAAGCTTATGAAAAATTGTATAAGGAGTCTCTTAAGTTACTCAAATTGAATGACAAACTCACAAAGAAACTCAAAACATGTGAATGTGAGAATGTCAAACTTAAGGAGGAGATTTCCGAGGCTAGGATCAATGCCATCAAGATAGCTGATGATCAACAAGTTCTTTGTGCAAAACTGTTGACTTGTGAGACAGAGAGGAATAAGCTACAGGAAACCCATGCCATATTTGAAGAAAAGATTGAATCTCTCGAGATGTCACAAGTTGCTTTGGAAGAACTAATGATCAAGAAAGAGGAAGAGCTCAAGCGTGCCATGGTTACCATTGGTCTTTGGAACAAAGGATCAAAGACTTTGGAGGATATCATTGGATGTCAACAAATCTGTTCAGACAAGAGTGGCATTGGCTTCGAAGATAAGAGAGAGCAAAAACAGAGTGCTTCCACATCTCATGATACAAGAACTCAAGGAAAGGGAGGACAAAAGATTCAACATAAGGATAGACTTCTTAAACTCCCTAGAGTTGGTAAGGTAAAAGAAAAGAAGGTACACCCTGTTTTTATTTGTCATCATTGTGGTATGCATGGTCATATTCGCCCTTATTGTTATAAGTTGCATGGGAGAGTGTCTCAAAAGGGTAGAAATTCGAATACTTTTTGGGTTAGGAAACAACCTTACATGTCTAGGCAGAATACCAAGATTCATGAGGGTGTTCACAATACCACGACATTTACCAAGACCGCTAGACCTAATTTTGTTAAAACCAAAAAGATTTGGGTGAGAAAACTTGACTTGTGTTAATGTGTTTACTCTTTTTAGTTTTTTTTGGGTCTCTGTTCTTTTTAATGAAAAAAAAAGTGTGCATGTTTTTTTTTTTTTTTGTCTTGCTTTGTTTAAAAAAAAGAAAAAAAAAACCAAAAAGATTTTCTTAGTATGGTTTTGCAAGCTTGAAATTTTTTGAGATGTCCTTGGTGCATATTGGAATTGATGAGAATATCCATTACATGTTAACATGTGTGTGCTTTCTCTAGTCATTACTCATTTTGGAGTGTGTGTTCTTTGATTAGTATGTCTCATTCTGTACACACTCTTGGATTAGCAAATATTGGAGTCTTTTGCCTTAGTGGTTATTTTTTCTATGGACTTCTGGCATGATATCTTTTGCTTTTCTAAAGGAATTGACCTATACTAGCATATCATGGGTGATGTTGAGTCTCTTAACCACCTTCCATCTTTTTGCATCTCCATGGCTTTCCCCTCTATTCTTTGTAGTCCAGCCATGAGGAAAAGGCTACTTCAGAGTCACCAACCAGGCCATCCTTATTATATCCATGCTTCTCTGGTTCGGTTTCCATACTCTTGAGCGTGTCAGCCACCGATGAATGTGCAAAAGAAAAAATTGTGCAAAAGAAAGAAAAGAATGTGCAAAAGAAAGAAAAAATGTGCAAAAGAAAGAAAAAAATGTGCAAAAGAAAGAAAAAGATGTGAAAAAAAAAAAAAAAGGTAAAATAAAGGATTCATTGATTAAGGGGGAGCCTCCGCCTTTACTCACCAAATACCCCTTGATTCCTAGTGGTTTGACTTTCCTTAGTTATGCTAAGATTCTCTTATCGGAGGTCCAACTTTTATTTTACTACAAGGATTGAATCTAGTGTTTGTCGAACTCCAAGAGTCACACACACACTTTTATCATGGGATCTATGCTTTTCACATAATGCATCACTTTCTTTTATGAGAAATCTTCTATAGGCTGTGCACATTGTGTTTTCAAGTAATCGTGCTTCTTGGATAATCTTGTGTGCCTCAAGGTGCAAATCTGAAAATCCTTGCTTGCTCCACCATATTATTTGTTCACTGTTTTCAGTATTTGTGGTTGCTTTTAGTGAGGGGGAGTTTGGTTAATCATTACCAGTGTTTGATGTATATTGATGGTACAGTAGTTTGGTTAATGGTACAGTGTTTTTACTTTTGCTTATATCCTTCTTTGGTACAGTTGGATTGTTAGTATTTTGTTTATGGATTGATTTATATTTTGTTATTTAATCCAGTTCCACATATTTTGGTTGGCTTGTGTGTGGTTATTTTATTTCAGGATAATTGTTCAAGAGCATGGATTTGAGTGTTGGTTCATAGTTGGTGGTACTGCTTGAGAGATTTTGTTAGGAAATTTGTTTTAGATTGGTTTTATCCAGGATTTGACAAAGGGGGAGATTGTTAGGACCTTTTGTTGTCAAATTCCATAGATCAAAACCAAGGTTGTAACAAGAGTTTTTTCAAAGAGTTGGTTTTCTTCTGAAACAGGATTTCTTTTGGTGTTCTACAAGAAGTTGAATTTCTTCCTTGTGAAGTTTTGGATCACTTTTGGACTTCTACAAGGAGTTGGATTTCTTCCAAGACAAGGATTATTTTGGTTCTTTATAAGTAGTTGGTTTTCTCCCAAAACTAGACTACTCATTAATTATTCCTCCAGATCTTCTTTTTGGTTCTTAAAGGTTTATATCTGGGGATATTTTATTTTTCTTTGATGTCTTATTGAGTATTCAACTCATGATCTGAAAAGGCTACATCAAAGGTTTTGTTTGTTACACAAAAGAGAGAGTTGTTCTTCAGTTGTGGATTCTGAAGAATTCGAGCCTGAAGCTTCAGTTGTGAATTCTGGAGTGGCTCATCAAAGTTGTTCTTCAGTTGTGGATTCTGAAGAATTCGGTCTGAAGCTTCGGTGGTGGAATCCGGAGTGGCTCATCAGAAAGACAATTCCGTGGTGAAGATGGGGTTGGAAGAGGCACATAGAGGTTGGTTCAATTAGGCGTTGTGGATTCGCTAGATAATTGAGAGTGATACCTGTGTAATTCCTTTATATCTTCTTAGTGGATTGTTCTGGTGGCTGTGGCCCGTGGTTTTTTTATCACAATTGGAAGGTGTCCAATTGTGGTTTTTCCACGTAAAATCTTTGTGTCTCTTTCTCTTGATTGCTTGATTGGGTTTTTATATTCTGCTTAAAATTGATATATAATCACAAATCAACATCTAGGAGGTTTCTAGATTTTTCAAAGTCAAAAAGATTTTGGAGAATTTAATAAATGCTGAGTTTTTTTTAAAGGAAAAGAATCAAAAAATTAGAAAATGAGGATTAGGATATTGGAGCTCTCACAAGGTCTATGAGTTAAAAACCCCCTTTTGCTTAATATATAGTATAGATAGATATAGATATAGATATAGATATAGATAGATAGATATAGATATGGCACATACCATTTATATGACACAAGGACCGAAGTACCGGGACAATTGCTGCAATTTGCCCTCATCTAAATTAAAGGGATTTAAAAAGTAAAAAAAAAGAAAAAAGAAAAAAGAATATAATATTAAAAAATATAGATTAAAAATTAAAAATTAATTATTGAAAACTCCATACTAAACAAGGTAATGTTTTCTATTAATTTTGAAAATTAAAAAATTATTATTAATTTTTCCTCTGTTTTTTTTCTCACCAAAAAAAAAAAAATAGTGACATTAATTATCTCTTTCTTCTTCTTCTTCTTTTTTTTTTCTTTTTTTTTTTTTTTTTTTTTGTGGAGAGGGGTTTTGACCTGCGATTTTTCTCAAATGGGTGTTCTAGACGGAAAGGGTAGAGTTGGTTCAGACAATAAGAAAAAGTACTTATGCAAGAGGCGCTTTCACTAGAAGCAAGAATAGTCGGTTTTGCATAGGGTGCCTTCTTGGATAATAGATTCAATACTAGCATGCATGAAGGGATTAAGTGTGAGACATATGAGAGGGGCTTTAGTGCGGAAATAGAAGAAATGGTTTACAGAGTGTCTTCTTGCTTCACGACTTCAATACTTGTGAGAGAGGAGTAGGCTCAAGTGCGAGAGAGAAATGAGGGTTTGCAGGAAGTGTCTTCTTGGGTCACGACTTAGTGTCCGTGCACATGAAAATGAGTGATAAGGGTCAGAGTGTGTCTCTTGGGGTCACGGTTTCAGTGCTCCGAACACACAAAACCATAGCATATTAATAAAGAGAAATAATTAGTGATAAAATATTTTTGTCTCCTTAAATACAAGAACAGAGAATTTATTATTGGTGACGAAATATTTTTGTCTTCCACAACATAACCGTATGAGACGAAAAATATATTCGTCGCACAATCAATCAGAATTTATTAGTGACGAAATATTTTGTCTCCCACAACTTATTCTTCCGAAACAAAAATATATTTGTCGCCCATTTAATAGAAAGATGGAACGGCATCGTTTGCATGATGAAGTGTTTATTGGTGACGAAATATTTTCATCTTCCATAACTTATCATTCCTCGACAAAAATATATTTGTCGCCTAATAAATGGAAATATGCAACGACGTCGTTTAATAGGTAGGGAATTTATTGGTGACGAATTACGTTCGTCGCAAAAAATATATATATTTTGTGACAAAAAAATGTTCGTCTTCAATGAGCTAAAATAATTCGCGCCAATGCAAATGAAATTGGCGCCTGAATTTTGGAGACGAAATTTTTTTTCATCTCTTATACGTTTGAGAAGAATTAAAACAAATGACAAAATTAATATTTTGTCATCTTTGAGTTAAATTTTAATACAAAAAAAAAAAAAATTCGTCACCAAATTTTGTCATAATAGCCTAGATTTCTTATATTTTGTTTCCTTGTTTAATTATTATTATTTTTTTCTTTTGGTGGAGAGGAGCTTACTGTGAGAAAGAATATTAGCTTTGCACAAAATGTCTTCTTGGATAATAATGTTTGCATGCACAAACGGTTTAAATGTGAGAGAGAATAGAGGAGCTTTAGTGCGAAATAGAAGAGATGGTTTATACAGATTGTTTTCTCAAGTCATAGCTTCAATACTTGTGAGAGAGAAGACTCAAGTGCGAGAGAAAAAATGAGGGTTTGTAGAGGGTGTCTTTTCGGGTCACGATTTTAGTATTTGTGTGTGTGTGAAAGTAAGTGATTAAGGTGAGAGTGCCTCTTAGTTTCTGACGACATTTTAATAAAGAGAAATAATTAGTGATAAAATATTTTTGTCTCAAACTCATATGTTCATTGCCTAATCAACAAAAATACAAAAACAACGTTGTGTGAAGATGGAGAATTTATTGGTGATGAAATATTTTCGTCTCCTTCAACTTAACCTTATGAGACAAAAATATATTTATCGCGCAATCAATCAAAATGCAACACGACACATGGAGAATTTATTAGTAACGAAATATTTTCGTCTCCCAAAACATATCCTTCCAAGACAAAAATATATTTGTCGCCTAATTAACAGAAAGATAAAACGAGCATGAAGAGTTTATTGGTGACGAAATATTTTCGTCTCCCATAACTTATCCTTCCCAGACAAAAAATATATTTGTCACCAAATAAATAAGAAAATGAAACGACATCGCCTTATAAGTTTGGAATTTATTGGTGACGAATTCCTTTTGTGACAAAAATCTTTAAATTTTGTGACAAAAATATTCGTCTCCAATAAGCTAAAATAATTGGCGCCAACAAGAAAAAAAATTGGCGCCTCTTTTTTTCTGACGAATTTATTTTTTCGTCTCCTATAGTTTTGAGAAGAATTAAAAAAAACGACAAAAGTAATATTTGGTCATGTTTGGGATACGTTCTAAAACGAAAATAAATTTTATCACCAAATTTTAAAAATTAATTATTGAAAACTCCATACTAAACAAGGTAATGTTTTCTATTAATTTTGAAAATTACAAATTTTTTATTATTTGTTTCTCTGTATTTTTTCTCACACAAAAAAAAAAAATAGCTACATTAATTATCTTATTTTTTTATTTTAATTAATTTATTTTTTTGTGGAGAGAGGTTTTGACCTTCGTTTTTTCTGAAATGGGTGTTCTAGACGAAAAGGGTAGAGTTGATTCAAACAATGAGAAAAAGTGCTTGCGTGCAAGAGGGGCCTTCACTGTGAGAAAGAATAGTAGGTTTGCATAGAGTGCCTTTTTGGATAATAGCTTCAATGCTGCATGCACGAAGGGTGAGACAGAAGAGAGGGGCTTTAGCGCGAAATAAAAGAAATGGTTTACAAAGTGTCTTCTTAAGTCACGACTTCAATACTTGTGAGAGAGGAGTAGACTCAAGTGTGAGAGAGAAATGAGGGTTTGTAGAAAGTGTCTTCTTAAGCCATAGCTGGTTTTTTTTTTTTTTTTTTAACAACTCAGATGACTTAATATCTGCACCAGCAATATTAGTTGGTCATATCATGCTATGAATTGCAATGTACTTAATCAATTAAATTCGGGTTTGAATCAACTACTTAGCTATGGGTGCTAACTGTCCCAAAAACCAATAGCTTATACTAACTATTACTATACCCTTCTAATATAAGAAATATGCACAACCACTGAAGAATTGATTGGCAAAGTTACAAACAGGAACAATTCTTCATTATTCAAAGAATTTAAGTCTTGAAATATCTAACAAATGATTAGAGAATGCCAAAATCTTTCTAGGATCAATTTTTTCAGACTTGGTTGATTAACATGCAAACGAGTGAAGCCATGAAAGTAATACAATTCTAAAATCTCCATTACAGGACTACCCACTAATATCTTCTGAATCACATCATCACTAAACTCAACATACCCAATTGACAATTTCTTTAGCAATTTCCAGTCAACAACTTGTTTAGGAGCGACACTGCAAAAACAAAAACTCAATTCTATGAAGGTTGAAATGGTAAACAAAAGTTGTGGGAACACGAAACGATCTTCCTCCTTCAAACCTTCTGCAGCAGTGTATAATTGGAGTTGAAGCCCTTCAGTGGCATTCCTTGTCACAAAGCGAGTCCACAAGTTGACATTGGAAGTGAAACGCGAGTCGTATTCAAATTCAACCACGAATTTCTTGAGTTTAGAACAGTTACAGTACAGAGAACTAGGATTTTGTCAACAAATGCTACAAACTCAGCAATTCTTTCCCAATAATCATCATCTTCGAGGGAAAAAGAGAAACAGTAAAGGAATGATGGAAGATAAGTCCATAGGTATTACCATCTTTTGGACAAGACATCGGTTTTGATGGCATCTTCGATGGTTGGTAAGAAGGAGAGAATGTGAATGAGTAGTGAGTCTGGCAACATGATTTTCAGACTACAAAAGAAAAGACGGGTTTGGAGGAGAAGACGAATGGCTCAACCGGCTTCTCAAATTCAATGGGTTTTTATTCACGGTCGAACCACCCCCTAACGATTATGTGAAAATTAATTAATTAATAACCATAACGATTATGAGTTCACTTTATAAGTAATTAATTAAGTTCACTCTGTAAGTTCACTCAAACTCATATAAGTTTACTTTGTAAGTAATTAATTAATAATCATAATGATTATGTGAAAATTAAACTTAACAGAATCTCAAATTTAATATATTTCAAGAATAAAATGATTGTACCTTTATTAGCCCTTGAAACTAAAGAAGTTGAGAAAATATTCCTTTAATTTTTTTTAATCTTTTTATAGAAAAAAATATCCATTTAGTTAAATCTTTAATTCTTAGCTCATTTTCTATTCTCTCAATCTTTAATACTTTACGTCATGAAAAAATATTACATATATTGAAAAGGGAGTCACTACAACTTTGAAATGGAAATTACCACAATCTCAAATAAATTCTATTAGAATAATTTCTATCCATTAAGGATTTTTTAAATCTTAAAAAATTAATTATTTCATATTTAAAATTCTAATTTCTCAACATTACATAAATATTGATTTTTATCTAATTGTGAAGTTCAAATACCATAAAATATGTAAAATATATAGAGGCTAAGAGTATCCACATCAACATTAATAAATTTCGAGTCAAATTATAACTAAAATGCTACTTTTTTTTATTTTACCTAATTTTTTTTGCATGTACACACTACATTCGACTCTTTATTCTAAAATTAAATTTTATAAAATATTCATTTTGTATTGTTAAAAAGTAGTTATAGTATAGGAGAAGTTAATTTTTTATTAATATATATATGCAGTTTCATATTTAAAATAAAAAAAGAAAATTGTGCCCAACAAGGGTTGGCTGGTTGGACATTCAAAATGTATAGGACATCTAAAGTCTATGTATTCAATATTCCTAAAAAAAAAAAAAAAATTATTTTTAAATTCATCATTCAAACACAACTTAACCGATCAAAATGAGTCTATCACTGAGTCAATTGCTGGTCAATGAGGAAGCTGAAAAGGAAACCCCAATCAATTCCAGAGCAACCAACGACTCCCAACTCCAAAGGGCACGCTTAGCAAGTCAATGGATAACACAAGTAAGAAGAGCATTTCCTTGTTCTCTGCTATGGTGGTTTGTTTTCATTTGCTGAATTGGACATTTCGAATGGCTTTTCCCTCCATTTTGACTTTCTTTGTTGTTGTCTCTCATCTACTGATTCTTTACTCAACTAAACAAAAGAGCATGTATTGTTGTCCACAGTCCGTCAACTTTGGAAAACTTGGGCCTATCAGATTCCCTTTCTCCAACGACACATATCCCCAATGTGGGTGTAAGAATGGTTTTGGAAAAATAGTTTTTTCTTAAACTTTGGTCTATTTTTTAAGTGGAACCCATGCACCGAGGTTGGCGGGTATTGGTGGTAACGTGTTCTATACTGCGTTGTGATTCATGTAATATATTTGGTTGTTCAAAACCATTATCAGGTGAATGAGAAACTGATGCCAAAGTAAGCTCAAAGAAAATGGTGTTTTGGTGGGTTTTCCAAATTGAAGGAAAGTTTGACCCACATTGCTTGACTAGGCTAACATTGTATGGGTTTATAAGCTTTGAGTTTGGACCTTGGGGTAGGTCCCCAGGGGCACTCCAGTTTTGTAGATGGAAGGTTATGGGCAAAGTGGGTTAGATCCATTGGACCCAAAACAAACACATGTGCGCCGTCTAGCGGGTTGGGTCGATACTAATTTTTTTTTGCCCAAAAACATTTGAATTTGTTTTTTTTTTCTTTGAAAAATAAATTCTGAACATTCTGAATTCAAATTGCTTTGCACCTCTTCAGTCCTTTCTATACAAGTTCCATACCTGTTTATTATTCACCCGAACAACCACCTTCTATCTCTATAAATAGTCAGTGCCTCATTTGGATTTTGCATTCAGATTTTCGTTCTTCATTCTCAAAGTTCCTACATATTTTTGCATTTCTTTTCCTTGAGAGAGAATATATACACAGAGTGTGTTCGTTGTGTGAACAGTTTGTAGTGTTGTTACTGTTTGTTGTAGATCATTTTATCCTAGGAGATAGACGTCCATAATCTGTTAGCACCTGAGAAAGGACAAATATGTCTAAAGGTGACAGTGTAAACATTGGACTTGATCATTCTCAAAAAATATTTTCTATAAGTATTTCCCTATTCTTATTTTCTTTCCTTCCTCTTACTCTATTTCCAATTTTTTGTTTTGTTTCTGTAATTAAACAGATTTTGAAAAATCGTTCTTTTAAATTTTTTTATGTGTTCTGTTTTGTTGTTAAGTACACAAACAAAAAATTTTATTAATACAGTGAAGTTTCTAGCAGTGGGTTTGTGTATTGTCAATTGTAACGAACCAGTATCAATAATCCATTTTGTGTGGATGGAAGAATGGTATGAAGTTAAGGAATTCTTGAATGATGAAGCTGTAAAAGTTAGTGACAAATTGCTATGAAAGCTCATAAGCTCCAAAAGTTGTGACATTTTTAGTAACTTGACTATTTTAGTGGACCTTCCTATTTCCTATACAATCTATACAACAGATAGAAGTTTACAATTTCAGCAACTGCTTAGGCTACACTGTCTACTATACAGATCCTAATCAACATACTCTAACTCTTGTCAATCTTTCATCTGACTGCGTAGTTATTCAACTACCAATGCTACCATCAATCCGGAATCAAAATGTCAGTGATCTATTGTAGAGAGTTAGAAATTAAACCCCAAATTAAGTATGGGCCTAAGTGCTAAGGTCACCCTTCTGAAACGACTAGGAATGAAAAAAGAAGCATGGGCTAAAGCCCAAGGAAGGGCCGAAGTGGGGGTGAGGGGCGGGGTTCGAAGTAGGGTCCAACCCGCCAAAGGGTCCAAACGGACTCCACGAAGGAAAATGCCTAAATCAAGTTGCAAAGGCAATATATGCAACGGTCAAGTTATAGAGGCAACACTTGCAGTGGTCAAGTTATCAAGTTGCTGAGGCATTTTACCTCAGCGTCGCCACTCCCTAATAATGTCGGTTCAGCAGCCATCTGAAGTTGCTAAGGGAAAGAAAAAGCCGAAGTAACTAAGTTGAAGAGGCGACACTTGCGATGGCCAAGTTGCAGAGGCACTTTGTCTTAGCACCACCATTCCAAGTATTGTCAGTACCACTGCCATTCCAAGTATTATCGGTTCCGCCGCCACCTGGAGTTGCTGAGGGAAGGAGAAAACCGAAGCAACTAAGTTGCAGAGGCATTACTTACAGTGCCTAAGTTGCAGAGGCACTTTGTCGATGGTCGCCATCTCCAATGTTGTCGGTTTTTCCATTTGAACTTGTCGTAGGAAATGACTGCCGTAACAACTACAGTTGCCGCAACCAACTTGCGGAGGGAACATCTCGCCAAGGTGATAGCAGCCTTTAGGAAAAGCTTTCCCTACAAATAGAGCTAATGCTTAGCACTGATAGGCAAGCCCCAAGGCATTACTAGCCTAGGGCTAATAGCAGGCCCCAAAGTTCATTACCTTAGCGCTGATAGCAGGCCTCAAGACTTACTGGTTGGAGCTGATAGCAAGCCTAGAGATACCAGTTTGTAACGGCAACCTTGCACAGATGGGAGCAGGGCAGCCCGAACGTAAGGGACTTCCTTCCCGTTACCCAGGTCATGAACCTACCTTAGTCGCACAAGCATGACTAAGTAAGCCCCCTTGGGCTTGGTACTAAGGCATAACATAGCTGATAGCAGGCTTGGCTGTGGCCTTCACTTTGAGAAGCTGAGGAGTTTGTGCTTAGGTAGCCAAGGGTGGAGGCTTTGCTAAGGTGAACACAAACATGGCTGATAGCAGACTATGGAGTCCTGAGAATGCATGTACTGGCTAAATAGAATTGAGAAGGTAAGTGCAGCAACAAGGCTTACCGCTGCAAGTGCACTTGCTAAGGTTCAAGCTGAGAAGGCTAGTGCCAGCGGCAAACACTCTCGTCGCAACTGCACTTGCTGAGGCTCAAAAAGGAGTTGCAGCGCCAAACACTCCCGTCGCAACTACACTTGCTCAGGCTAAAAAAGATAGTTGCGAAGGCAAATAGTTAGTACACAGTACATACAGAGGGACACATGGCACCTTCAGTCTGGTGGCTTAAGGCAGAATATTTCATATGATCCTCTGGGACACATGTCTTTCTCTCTATCTGGCCACTTGGTGTCCTCTTGGTACCAAGGAAAAGCCTATAAATAGGGACCCATTTCCCAAGGTTCAAGAAGAGGAATTTTGGGGGATTTGGGGGAGATCCTGCCAATTTGCGCACTGCCATACATTTCTTCTTGAGTTATTTGCTTCACCCTCACCCAGCTACACACTCTCCAACTCCCAAACAGTTGTTACTGCTCATTCTCTAGCCACTTCCACCATTGTTGAACCATTAGCATAGTTTTGCCTCTCTAAACACCTTATTAACATCGAACCCCCCTACATCTATTTTCACTATTGGCTTATGAATTCATTATTGGGTTGCATGTATCAAAGGAATGTTACGAGTGTTGCCATAATGGAGGCCAATGTCGTGGCCTCGGAGAGTTCCATTGCATAAAGGATGAAGGTATTGGCATTTCTGCATTTGTATACTATTACTTTACATTAGACTTTATTTTCAGACTACCTTTTAAACATGCCGAATTTATTTTTTTTATTGACATTGGTTGCAGGAAGAAGTGACTGGAAATTGATTCTGTGAGTAGGTAATTATAAGATTCTTGAAAGTTTTTCTGTATATTCAATTGTACGTAATACAAAGATTACAACCAATATTATAACAATCCTAAACCCTAATCTATAAGAGGAAATAACCCTATACAATATTCACAATCAACCTAATTGACATATTTCCATAATTCCATAATATTCTCACACCCCCGCTCAAACTGAAGGTGTTTTAGCATAAAACACTGAGAGTTTGCCAAGAAGAAACTAAAATTGAGCAGTGCTGTGAGTCTTCGTAAAGAAATCAACAAGTTGCAATGCCGAAGAGACGAAAGGAAGCAAGAGGGAACCAGATTGCAAATGCTGATGAACAAAATAACAATCAATCTCAATGTGGTTCGTCTGCCCATGAAAGACAGTGTTATGTGTAATCTGAATAGCACTGTGGTTATCACAATAAAGGGAGATCGGAGAAGACTGAGGGACACCTAAAGCAGTCAAGAGACAGTGAAGCCAAACAATCTTAGCAGTGGCATGAGTCATAGCACGGTACTCAGCCTCGGCAGTGGAACGTGCAACAATAGTCTGTTTCTTGCTCTTTCAAGAAATCAAGGAATCACCAAGAAACATGCAGAAACCAGAAGTGGACTTGCGATTAGTGACATCATCAGCCCAATCAGAATTAGCATAAGCTACCAAGTCCAAAGAGGAAGTAGAAGACAACAGTAAACCCTGACAAATAGTACCCCAGAGATAGCGAAGAATCTGAACCAAGGCAGCCCAATATGGGGAGTGAGGAGCAGAGACAAACTAGCTAACTACATGAACAACATAGGCAAGATCAGGACGAGTAATCGTCAGATAGACTAAGCAACCCATGAGCTCTCGATATAACGTAGGATCATCTAGAAGAACACCATCAGTAGTTTTGAGCTTGACATTAAGCTCAATAGGGGAATCAGAAATCTTAGTGTTAGCAAGATCGGCACGATGAATAACCTCATTGGCATACTGAGCTTGGGAGAGAAAGTAACCCTTGGAAAAAGAAGCTATCTTAATATTAAGAAGATACCACAATGGGCCTAGATCTTTCATTTCAAAGGTGCGAAAAAGATGCTGCTTGACCGCAGATATAGTAGAAGAGTCAGAACCAGTAATGATCATATCATCCACATATAGTAATAACGCAACAAATCCATCAGAGGTGTGGAGAAGAAATAAAGCATAGTCCATGAAATCCAAGCTTAGTAACAGCAGTCTGAAAGCGATCATACCAAGCACGAGGAAACTATTTCAAACCATACAGAGCACACTGAAGGCGACAAACTTGTCGAGAGGAATGGTGAAGCCCAGGAAGAGGACGCATGTAAACCTCCTCGATAAGATGACCATTAAGAAAAGCATTCTTAACATCCATCTAATAAAGAGGCCAAAAACGAATAGCAGCGACAGAGATCAAAGTACGGACAGTAGTCATTTTGGCAACAGGAGCAAAAGTCTCCTCATAATCAATACCATACTCTTGTGAGAAACATTTGGCAACCAGACGAGCTTTATAGCGCTCAAGAGAACCATCAGAACGAGTCTTGACTTTGTAGACCCATTTGCAGCCAACCAGATTCTTACCAGCAGGCAAAAGAACCAACTCTTAAGTACTAGTTGTAGAACAGACAACTCATCCTCCATAGTTTGAACCCAATGAGGATCCTGACAGGCCTCCTTTTAAGACTGAGGTTCTGAAAAAGAGTATAACAGACAAAAAAGTACGATGTGAAGTAGAAAAAAATATATTAGACCAACCCAACCTGTTTGGAGGATGACGCGCTCGAGGAGGATATCGCTGTGCAACAGGATCAGAGTCGTCAAAAACAAGGTGATCAACAGTAGGGGCAGAGACAACTGGTGGAGGAGGAGCCTGGCGATAAGAATAAACTAACAACAAAGGATGAGAAAAAATCGAAAAAAGAGAAGTAGCCAGAGGTGAAGCAGGAGGAGAAGATGGAACAAGCTCAGGAGGAACTGTGGAGATGTACTCATCAGATGGAACCTTAGAAGGAAACAGATCAATATGAACCACATCCTCTTTGGAAATTAGGGTGGTGAGAGGAGGAAGTTGAAATTAAGGTAGACATTCAAGAAATGCAACATGGCGGGAGACATAAAGGCGACGGAAAACAGGGTCATAACAGCGATAACCTTTCTGAGTGAGACTATAACCCAAAAAGACACATAAGACAAACTAGACACTAAGTTTGGTTCTATCTTTACGGGTAAAAGGACAAAACAAGTAGACCTAAACATATGAAGGAGAGAGTAATTACAAAGTTGAGAAAACAGAGTCTCACAAGGAGACTGACCAGAAAGAAGGGGCGTAAGCATACGGTTGAGAAGAAAAACAGCAGTAAGATCTACCTCACCCTAAAATGGAGCCGTAATAGAGACAGAGAGAAGGGGAGACCTAGATGTCTCAAGGAGATGACGGTGTTTACGCTCAGCTCGACCATTTTGGGTAGGCGTATTAATACAAGAAGTTTGGTGAATGGTACCTAATTTGGCCAAATATTCATAGAATTCAGTTTTAAAGTATTTCCCGCCCAAGTTAGACCGCAATAATTTGATAGTAGACCCAAACTGTGTAGTGACTATAGACGAAAAAGTACGGTATATCTGGTAGAAGTCAGACTTATGAGTCATAAGATAAACTTAAGTATAACGGGTGCAGTCATCAACAAACGACACATAGTATGCAGAATCCCCTTTGGTGAGAACAGGAGAAGGGTTCCAAATATCAGTATGAATTAAAAAAAATGGTGTATCATATATAGAAGTATTTTTACGAAAAGGTAAGGTTGTCATCTTGGCAAGTTTACACCCCCGACATTTAATAAGTTCACTAGGAGAAACTTTACCCAAGATACCTTATTGAGCTAAAGACCGTAAGCGGTCAGCAGACAAATGCTTTAATCTAGAATGCCACAAGTAGAAAGGACTAGACAAAGAATCTAACTGAAAAAAGGAAAAGGCAGTTGGAGAGGTTGTCAAAGACAAATGCAAGCTCTCTACCACATAGAGGTCTCTAACTTTACGGCCAGTTACAATCTACTGCTTAGACATCCGATCTTGCACAAAACAGATAAAAGAAGAAAAGATAACACCAAAACCAGAGGCATCAAGCTGACTGATAGATAATAAACTAACAGATAACTGAGAAACATAAAGGACAGATGGAATAGAGACAACAAACATAGCAAACAGTAGGACAGACCCAACAGATATAACAAAATACTAGACCCATTAGCAACATTGACAATAATAGGAAAGGGATGAGGAGTACAATTTTGAAGTAATGAGAGATGGAGAGTCATATGATGAGAGGCACTAGAGTCAAAAAGTTAGACAGACGAAGAAATACCTGAAAAAGACCCAAGCAAACCTAAACGAAGAGAAGAAACAATAGAGGTAGACAGAGATGGCTAGGAGGTAGACAATGTATGCTGAAGCTGACTAATCTGAGCAGTTAGGGAAGCCAAGTTAGGATCAAGAGCCGGAGCAAATGCAGCAGAACTGGTGAGAGGCCGAACGATACTTAGAGGAGGAGCGCAAAACTTGATCGAAAATTGTTGAGAAGACGAGGTAGGCACAGGTAAAGCAGACAGACATCCTTTCTTGCGACAATGATACTTCCAATGACCCCTCTGATTACAGAAGGCACACTCATCAAAAGCTAGAAACATCGTAATAACCAGAAGTCTGAGAGGTTAAGATGTAATAAACCCAAAATGAGCAACCATGGAGCGAAGGGTAATAACAAGAAACCGGGGTTGTAGTGTAATAAACCCGAAACGAACGTATTAAGTATAAGAACCAAGCAGATTCTGATTGAGAACCACCGAAGGAGATCGAAACTGAAGGACATCAAAAGAGTGGTCACCATTATTTCTGTCTGAGAGACGACTCGGTGTGTAGATTTTGAGAGACGAAACCAGAGAAAGACTGAAGGAGATCAAAGTTGAGAGACAAACTCCACGTTCACTGCACCAAGAGAGACGAACCAGAAGTCAAACACAAAGACCAGAGAACCACAGATTTAATTTGCGACCTGACGACCCAACTAAAGGTCACGGATGATGACGAGTCGCGATGGATGATGATGAATCGTGATTTTGGCAACCACCCAACAATCGCAACCAAGGAGCTTGATGAAGAGACAAAGAACAACACCAGAAATCAGTCGATGATCAACCAACGAGCGATCACGAATTGAAAGATCGATTAAAAGAACCAGAAATCAGAAGCAACGACCAAAGTGTGATGGCTCCTAGGGTTTTGTACCAAGCTCTAATATCATATAAGATTCCTGAAAGCTTTTCTGTATATTCAATTGTACGTAATACAAAGATTACAACCAATATTACAGCAATCCTAAACCTTAATCTATAAGAGGAAATAACCCTATACAATATTCACAATTAACCTAATTGACATATTTCCATATTTCCATAATTCCATAATATTCTCACAGTAATATACATAACTTTTATAACTAATATTTTTATGTATGAATATATTTAGATGCTTGGTTTCCAATCTACTAAACATGTCTAATTGCTTCAGCTACTGCTAGAGTTGGGATTTTATTAATTCTATTGTTCTACATCATAAGGAAACTTTTGCAAAATGAATTGACAGAGAGCTACCAAAGTGTTGAGAACTTTCTAAGGACTTTTAGATCTCTTTCTCAAAAAAGGTACACTTATTCTGACATAAAGAAAATGACCAACTCATTCAAATTTAAACTTGGTCAATGAGGATATGGTTGTCTACAAAGGAACACTAGAAAATGGTTGCCTTGTGGCGATGAAGATTCTAAAAGGGCTGGTAGGTAGCGGAGAAGAGTTTATTAATGAGGTTACGACCATTAGTTGGACATCTCATGTTAATATTGTAACTCTTTTGAGTTTTTGTTTTGAGGGTCGCAATAGAGCTCTCATATATGAATTCATGCCTAATAGATCCCTTGAGAAATTCATATATGATAGGAACTCCTTGACATTTCATCAGATGGGGTGGAAAGCATTGTACCGAATTGTAGTTGGTATTGCCAAAGGGTTAGAGTACTTACACTGTGGTTGCAACAAACAAATTTTGGATTTTGACATAAAGCCTCATAATATTCTTTTAGATGAGAACTATTGCCCAAAAATCTTTGATAAACTGTGCCCACAAAAGTAGAGTATTATTTCACTACTAGGAGCTAGAGGGACAGTGGGCTATATTGCCCCAGAAGTATTTTGCAGAAACTTTGGAGGGGTTTCACATAAGTCTGATGTCTATAGCTATAGAATGATGATTCTAGAAATGGTTGGAGGAAGAAAGCGTATTGATGTTGGAGTTGATCAAACTATGGAAATATACTTTGCAAAATACAAGCGTCTTGAGCTAAATAAAGAACTTGGGTTGCATGACAATGTGAATGATGAGGCAAATGAAAGTGTGAGGAATATGATTATAGTTGGGTTGTGGTACATACAGACTGATCCCTCACACCAGTCGTCAATGAATAGGGTGGTGGAGATGCTAGAAGGGAGCTTGGAGTCCTTGCAAATCCCACCTAAGCCTTTCTTGTCTTCTCCCTCAAGATCATCAGCAAAATCTTCAACTACACACACTTTTCATAACATTGTGTGATTCACAATGCCTAGTTCTACTACAAGGGGAAAATGAGCATTTCCTGTGAGAATTAAGTAAATCGTTTCTCTTATGTGGTTCTCTACATACATCTCTCAAAACTTGGTGAATTTGTAATGCTTGAACAAGATTTTATGATCAGCTTTCATCTGCAACTAGTTACTAATCTACAAGTGCTCGAGTCTTGAGTCATTTGATTATTATCCAACTAGCTATTATTTGTTAAACCTTAAGGTCATGTTTGTTTGGGCGGATATTTGCTTGGGATTGGACTAAGAGTCTAATAAAATTATTAATCTGATGTTTGGTTAAAAAATTGAAATATGGACTAATAATCCATCTGGATCACATATGATGGATTATTCAATCACATAGAGGGGGGTAGGAATAAATTGGGGGACTAAGCCAAAGTCTGGACTAACTCATCAAATGACCAAATTAACCCTGACTCTATATATATATATATTAACCCTCATTTAAATATTTTTAAAATATTGAAATATTTTCCATAAAATATTTTTTTAATTTGTAAATATTTTTAAAAAATTTAGAATTTTTTTAAATATTTTGAAAAAAAAAAAACCCCCCAAAACAATTTCAAAATGCAACTAAGAACATGATATTGACATATTGTTTGCTGGAGATGATTTAAGAACAATAATATTATTATTTATAACAATTTTGAAGGGTAGTAATCATTAATTACCTCCCTAGATTTTTAATTCAACATGTCTACAATATGTATTTTGTATGCATCTTCTCATAAATATATTTGCTCAAATGAATATTTTTTAAATTTGGACAATGAATGATTAAAATAACATGGCATATTTTTTAAAGGTTGCTTGTGTATATATAAATTTTATAGTTGAATGGTTTTTAATTTTTCTATTAAAAAAAAGTGGGGGTTAAATTTTGTTCAAATAAATACTTTTTTGAATTTGGGCAATGAATGGTTAGATGATTAAAATAGAAGTGTATTTTTTTTAATCATTGCTTATGTATATATAAATTTTATAGTTAAATGATTTTTGATTTTTTCTATTAAAATCAAAAGTAAGTTAAATTTTGTTCAAATGAATCAAAATGGATGTGGAGCAACAATAGGGAAATTTGCTTTTTAAAATTATAACACATGCTAGTGCAAAATTTTACAATAATTATAATAGCGGTATTATGGTCAATATATTGGATGTCCTATGTCTTATCCATTTCAATCCCCTTAAACAAACATTGGATTGGATAATATTTTGTCAATCCCTCCATATAATCCTAACTCAATCCAAACATAGGATATGATACACAATCTAAAAGGATTCGTAGTATTAGAACTATTAGTCATGTGAATACTAATCTAATCTAATTCTACCTGTCCAAACAAACATGCCCTAATTGTATTATACAGGCCTGCCAAGGCCTAAAGAAGTAGTTACTAGTTCTTTGGAATTCACATTTTGCTAAGGGCTTAAATGCTAGGCTCGGGCTAGTTACATTCAGTAAGATTTAAAAATAAATGGTACATCACTGTCTATGTCAGGATAAAGGTTCAATTTTGGAATAGCATTCTGCACCGTCCTAGAATTTACTTTGCTTTTGAAGAAAATTTTATGTAATTAAAAAATGAGCTAACGAAAAAAATAGATTATTTATATTTTTAGCTTCCAAAATATCACTATTGTATCAATTTGGTTCACAATATATAAAAGTCTTTTAATTTGATCTTCAATTATTAGATATTTTTGTTCAATGATAAGTTAAAGCATTTGAGTACAAATCCATAATTTCTACTCAGAATTTTGTGTAGAAGTAATAATTTATGATTCAAATTTATTTCATACATAGACTCAGACTTCACCAATTTAATCTCCACGATACAAACAGATTCTAGCAAAAAATCTGGGACAGGAATTTGGATTTCTAGACTTAATCCAAGTTAAAATGCATATTATTTTTAAGAAGATTTCAAAAAAATGGACCTTATCAAAAAAAAAATTTCTGAATTCTCTCCATCACATTGTCGTGAAAAAGCCACCTTAATATGTCTTACTAGTAGTTTCAACTTCAAAACCAGTTATGACATAATTTAAAACTCAAAATTGACATAGTAATTATAGACAGTTGATTTTGAATTCTAATGATATGTCCAAACCTTATACATGGTAATGGGAAGGATTTTATTTTATTTTTGATTGATAATTGGGAACAGTGTCCTAAGCAGGGTCTTTGGGCCCACTCAAAGAGCATCAACCCCCCGTCGCGCCTTGTGCTTCATTGTCAATGCCGGAGAAGAGAACATATACCAACATGATTGTCCAAGTCCAACTTGTGGAAATATTAGGCAGATCAAATTCCCCAAAACCGTGCTTTACAAGTCCTATAAAAAATTTCCAAGTCAACTGGCGTGCTGTCGAGCAGAGAACATTATAAAGACTTTCGTTTTATGAGCAATGCTAGGATCTAAAAAAAATTACCATATATCCTACATAATTGAAGGGGGCACAATTACTCAAGCCTATTTGTATGGAACCTCATGGGATTGGACGAAGGTCCCTACTCCGTACTGACGAAGGTCCCTACTCCGCACTGACGAAGGTCCCTACTCCATACTTAAGCCTATTTGTATGGAACCTCGTGGGATTGGACGAAGGTCCCTACTCCGTACTGACGAAGGTCCCTACTCCGTACTTAAGCCTATTTGTATGGAACCTCGTGGGATTGGACGAAGATCCCTACTCCGTACTAACAAAGGTCCCTACTCCGTACTTAAGCCTATTTGTATGGAACCTCGTGGGATTGGACGAAGGTCCCTACTCCGTACTGACGAAGGTCCCTACTCCGTACTTAAGCCCATTTGTATGGAGCCTCGTTGGACCTGGACGAAGGTCCCCACTTCGAAGTGGGCTCTCTCTCTCCACTCTATGATGGGCCGAGCTAAGGGATCAGTCTTGGCCCACTCCCCACTACGAAGAGGGGAAGACCATGGGCCTGGCCCTAGCACCACTCCCCACTCCGAAGAAGGGAAGACCATGGGCCTGGCCCTAGCACCACTCCCCACTCCGAAGAAGAGAAGACCATGGGCCTGGCCCTAGCACCACTCCCCACTCCGAAGTGGGTAAGTCCATAACATGGGATCCAAGGCTTCCACTCAATGACAACATGAGTGCTAACAGATCAATCAATACCCTGTAAAGTAAAGGGCACATGGTGCCCGCGAATGACGGATCTTGCTCCCCTCTATTAAGGAATGTGCTACAATCACGGCTGAAGACGAGGTGGAGAACGAGGGAGCTTGATGAATAAGTCATACGATTCTTATAAAAGGTAACCTAGACTCTCCTTGAAAGGGGCGAGCTCTTAATTCTAGAAAGACACTAATCTTCTCTATCTTGTCTCTACCAAACTCTGGTACTGACTTGACCGTCGGAGGGGTTTCCGACCAATCCCCGGTCGGGCAGCCTAACTATTTGTTCCTTGTGCAGGCCTTCACCCATTGGTGCACCAGGGTTCGTCCACGAAGTTCCATCTTACTCTATTGCGGAAACTGGTCCGCACAATAATATTCATAGATGTGCCTCTATAAAGATTTATAGATGTGCACGAGTAGAGAGAGGAGAAAGAGAACAGAATATTATTATAAGTAAAAGAATAATTTATATGTACTAATTGATATATTAATTAGTGTATTGATAAATGATGTAACATAATTTTAAAGGTTTTGAGATTTATAATTTGTATAGTAGATGGGGTTAATGATAATATTATAATATATGTGGATATATTAATTGGTACATGTAGGACCACTGTAAACAAAAGGGATCCAGGGATACTGCTGCGCCCAACTCACACTGCTGTGAGTTGAAACGGCGTCGTTTCGGCATTAAAAAAAAAAAAAATTTGTTGACTGTTCAAAGGGTTTGAACCTAGGCCAACTTTCAACCACTGTGCTACTCAGACATCCTATGAGTATTTTAGACATATATTATATTTATTGCAATCATTATTCCAGCATAAAAAAAAAAAATTTTACAGCATGCTATTATTACAATCTGTATTCCAGCATAAATTTTTTTTTTTTTTTATGCTGAGGTACCCTATTGGCCACAACTAATGAATTCCGGATATAATCTGCTCATCCATGATGTTAATTTTGTATGCCCGCCAATTTATCCACTATCAACGCCTTTGTCTTCCCAAGCATCGTACAATCCACAGAGTTCTCAGGTGTGTAATATACTTGTTTGCAATTTGAATTTTTGTTTTTACATATATGTGTGTATTTATTTCCAATGCATTTCCTTATATCTTCTTCTTCTTCTTCTTCTTCTTCTTCTTCTTCTTTGTTTTTTTGTTTTTTTGCGGGGATTAGGATTTGATCTAGCAAAGCACAGTCCCATGGTGGCTAAGTCAGTCTTTCGTAATGATAGTTTGTTTGATTTTTTCAGTCTTTCGGAACCACCCCCGCAAAATTAAAATGTAAACATTTATCTAGCGGGCTACCCTTTTACTTTATTTTTGAGAATTAAATTGAAATAGATTCAAGGTTTATTTAAGGAGAAGCCATCACTATTATTGTGTTTTATTTTATTTGTGTTTGATACATAATAGAGTATCAAATTGTGCATATTGGATACGGATTTAAGGTTTATTTAAGGAAAAACCATTATTATTGTGTTTTATTTTATTTGTGTTTGATATGGATTCAAGGTTTATTTAAGGAGAAACCACCACTGTTATTGTGTAGATTGGAATTTTTTTTTTTTAAGATGGAAAGGATTTTTTATTTTATTTTATAAGCTTTATGGTGGCTGTAGCTAATTGTAATTTTTTTTTTATGCTGGAATATAGATTGTAATAATAGTAGATTGTAAATTTCTTTTTATGGTGAAATATAGATTGTAATACTAGCAGATTGTTAAAAAAAAAAATTTATGCTGGAATACAAATTGTAACAATAGTAGGTTGTAAATTTTTTTTTTATGCTAGAATAAAGATTGTAATAAATATAATATATGTTCAAAATACTCATAAGATGCCCGAGTAACACTGGTTTGAGCATGTTTTGCTCCCCAGCTTGCTTGGGTTCAAACCCTCTCTGAGCAGCTAAACAAAATTTTTTATTTTTTTGTTTTTTTAATGCCGAAACGATGCCATTTCAACTCACAGTAGTAACTACTGTGAGTTGGGGCGCAGCAGTACCTCCAGATCCAAACAAAAGTGTGGTGCTACATGCACTAACTAGTGTACTAATACTAGTTATCATATTATTACTAAACTCACTAATTATATAAATTTCAAATATCAAAAATATCTTAAATTATGTCATATCATCAATTAATACACTAGTTATTGCATTAATTGATACATATAACATTAGTCTAAATAAAATATACGTAAAAAAATTTGAGTGAAGAGGTAGTTGAGTGGTTGTCAACGTTACTGATTAGCCGGTATTCATGGGTTCGGACTCTCAGCACAATGCATTTGTTTATAATATTTTCAAGGACCCGTTAACATCCCACAACCGACCCGTTCAAACCCATACAAGCAAATGGGTTCCAGATCATTACCCAATTATGACCCGCTTGATAAACAAGCAGGTTTAAACCCGTATATTACGGCCGGATATGGGCGAGTTGGCAGGTTCAAGTCAGGATTGCCACCTCAAGTTGAGAAAGGATCCCTCCTTGCATCATTTCCTACTTGCAGGGTCATTAGGCCTACTTTTAGGCCTAATTTTGATAATTCGAGCCGTTCGTATTTTAAGATTTGTTCAGTATATCATACCTGTAAAAAATCAAGTTGATCGGATATCAGAAAGCATGTGTTCGGAAAAATCGAACTAAAAACTATTTTTTTTAAAATTTAATAAATAGTTTTCCGAACACATGCTTTCTGATATCCAATCAACTTGATTTTTTACAGGTATGATATACTGAACAAATGTTAAAATATGAACGGTTCGGATTATCAAAATTGGCCTAAAAGTGGGCTCAATAACCCTATAAATAAAAAATGCAAGGAGGAAATCTTGACTCCCTCACGTTAGCCTCTTAGAGGTCTTTATTTCAAGAGCAATGTTGAGGGTTATTTGGAGAATTAATATCTACTTTGGAAGTGTGGATAGTCTTTTCATTATCGGTTTACCTTGTTTGAAATGGGTTCTAATCTCTACCTTCACCATTGGAGATTACTGAATTAGTATGATCTAAAATTTGAAAATAAAACGTGTTATTTTGATTTTTGACTTTTCAATTATAATTATTTGACTCTGAATTTTGTTTTAAATGAGGACAATAGAAGATATTATTGTTTAATTTTAAGGACAAAATCGTCAATTTGATAAACTATAAACTAATTTGACAAAAATGTCAAAAAAATATTTTTAAATTTTTAAAAATGATTTCTACCTACCAAAAATAAAATTATTTAAAATTGATGAATCTTTTAGACATTTTTTTTTACCAAATTAATTTTTATTATGTGTTTGGATAATGATCATGTAATTGGTGGTTGTTAGGATTTTAATGCATAATCGATATATTTAATATATGAAATGTTTTTAATTTTATATTTTTTGATTTAATTGATTGATTTAATAATGATATCAAACATATTTCACTTTTGAAAAAATAAAAACTAATTAAATGAAAATAAAAATAACCACCCATTATATAATCATCATTCAAACACATAATAAAAATTAATTTGGTAAAATAAATAAATGTCTAAAAAATTTATCAATTTTATATAATTTTATCTTTAGTAGGTAGAAATAATGTTTAAAAATTCAAAAACATTTTTTTGACATTTATTTTTTTTCAAATTAGTTTATATTTTATAAAATTGTTGATTTTGCCCTTGAAATTAAGCAATGGTATTTTCAATTGTCCTTATTTGGAATAAGATTTAAAATTCATGATCAAATGTGTCACTAATAAAAAAATTAGGGACCAAAGTGACATAAATCCCAAATTATAGAGGCCGTTAGTGTAATTTGCCCTAAAATAAAATAGATAGTTCCAAATAATGAAAATTTAAAATTAATCCAACAATTTTAATGAAATTATATGAACTTCACCTACAATAACAATAACTTTAATTATATCAATAGAGGTGATAAATTTACTATGAATGATGTTATATACACCAATTAATATATTAATTAGTGTACTAACAGATGATATAGTATAATTTTAGAGAATTTAGATATGTGTAATTTGTATAATGAGTGGGGTTAGTAATAATTTCATAACATATGTTGGTATACTAATTGGTATACTAATTAGTGTATGTAACACCACTGATTTATTATAGAGTATTGCTATTCAAACTAAAAATTGGAGTCAATTTTCAAACTTAGTGATGTGACAACCAATTAGGATATTAAAGGTAATACTCTCTTTTGTATCTTCTTTAATCATCAATCAATCATATTACTTACACATTATTAAATTTAAAAAGTAAATTTATATATCATTTTGTTTTATGATATTACTTTTAGATATTTTATATTTAAATATATATCTCAAAAGACATAGTTACTATTCCTCTGACCTAATTACCTTCATTCTCTCAATGATGCATATTAATCAAATATATACATGAAATATGAATATTTACATACATGTGAAGTTTGGAGATAAATATAATAAAAAGTCAAATAAATTTACTGTAAAATGATGACATTCATTTTTCATCAGTTTGAAATTTATATTTTAAGTGAACACAATGTTATTACGTTAAAATTAAGAAGTTAATTGTAATTTCTTTTATTACTCAATAAGTAAGCATAATTTATTAAAAGAAACACTTGTTTTGTTGAGTTTTGAAAATCTATTTTATGCTTTTTTCAATAAAAAAAATTTGCAAATAGTTTTCTCTTATTGGCCAAAAATGAAATTTTAAAATCATAATTTTAATATTTATTTTTTTGAGACTAATTTCTATTATTTAAAAAAATTAAAAATTATGAAAACTCAATAAAGTATAATAAGGGGTTATTTGAGAAGTGTTAGATTAGTATACTTTTTGATTTTTTTATGAAAAAACGTAAAATACGGGTTAAATTTAAAAGTAATGTGATAGAAAAATAATATGATTTAAATAAGATGATTATGGCATAAATAGATTAATCTACTAAAACAGCCAAATGCATACCAAACAACCATATATCAAAATCAAGAACACCAAATGCATACCAAGTCAGGCCGTCTTACTCCATCCACACAGCTCATGTCCCCACCTCTCTCTCTCTCTCTCTCACACACACACACACACACACATACACACATACATTGTTATCTTCTTCATTCTGTGCTTCAACATCCTTACAAATGAAGCAGAAAAGCTTGTCTACCCACATATCATCCTTCAACCTTGCCATATTCACTTTCTTCCTCTTATCAGTAACAACTTCTTGTGTGGATTCACAATACGAAGCTTGTGTGCCCAGAACTTGTGGTGACCAAAGCATAAGCTACCCTTTTCGGATTCAAGGTGAGCAAGAGCCTTATTGTGGGTACCCTGGTTTTGAGCTCACTTGCCAAAATAACCATCCCATTCTTCAAATACCGGAAAATAATTATACAATCCAGAAAATTTTCTATGACAGCCAGTCTATTCGCATAACGGTTTCAAATTTAAGCAGTGAATGTTTACCACCAATCAGAAACTTATCACTTGAAGTGGGCAAGTTTAAATTTGCTTCTTTTGATATTCCATATCTCCATATATTATCCAATTGTTCGTTGTCGTTGCCTGGGGGGCTTTTGGATTATAATAGGATTAGTTGTGAGGCAAAGAATGAAGATGTTTGGGGTTTGGCTTTGGCAATGTTTGGAAACAATAAAAACTTGAGCTATGCTTTGGGAAAGTGCAAAACCCAGGTGTTGGCACCGGTTGAGTTGAATGGATATGATGGGATTGCGGACTACATGGATGTGCTGAGGAGGGGATTTGTGTTGCAGTGGAAGGCTAATAATTGCAGTAAGTGTGAGGCAAGTGGCGGGCGTTGTGGGTTCGATGCGAGTAGTTACCAATTCCTCTGCTTCTGCAAAGATAGACCTCACCGTGTCAGGTGTATAACTAGAAAGTCCTCCCCTTCTCTCTCTCTCTCTCAACCAAGGGCAATTCATTTCATGATCAGTTAATGATTCAACTGGGTAATGCCAACGTGCCAACGAGGTGTTGTCCTTAACGGTCTACTATGGCAGGATGCCAACTTATGCGACTACACTTAACGTGGTACAATAAGAGTAGGCTTCTTAATTTGACATCTAATATATTATAGTGTATTTTTCTTCAAATTAATTGTTCAACTACATAGTTGTAGCCTTTTAAACATGCCGAATTTATTTTTTTATTGATTGCAGGAAGAAGTAACTTGAAATTGATTCTAGGAGGAGGTAATATACATTACTTTTATAACTAATATTTTTATGCATGAATATATTTAGATGCTTGGTTTCCAATCTACTAAACATGTCTAATTGCTTCAGCTGCTGCTGGAGTTGGAATTTTATTAATTCTATTGTTCTACATCATAAGGAAACTCTTGCAAAGTGAATTGACAGAGAGCTACCAAAATGTTGAGAACTTTCTAACGAATTATAGATCTCTTACTCCAAAAAGGTACACTTATTCTGACATAAAGAAAATGACCAACTCCTTCAGAGTTAAACTTGGTCAAGGAGGCTTTGGTTGTGTCTTCAAAGGAAAGTTAGAAAATGGTTGCTTTGTGGCAGTGAAGGTTCTGAAAGGGTTGAAAGGTACCGGAGAAGAGTTCATTAATGAGGTTGCGACCATTAGTCGGACATCTCATGTCAATATTGTAACTCTTTTAGGCTTTTGTTTTGAGGGTCACAATAGAGCTCTTATATATGAGTTCATGCCTAACGGATCCCTTGAGAAATTCATATATGATAGGAACTCGTCAATATTTCATCAATTGGGGTGGGAAGCATTGCACCGAATTGTAGTTGGGATTGCCAGAGGATTAGAGTACTTACACCGTGGTTGCAACATGCGAATTTTGCATTTTGACATAAAGCCTCATAATATTCTTCTAGATGAGGACTTTTGCCCAAAGATCTCTGATTTTGGCCTTGCAAAACTGTGCCCACAGAAAGAGAGTATTATCTCATTGTTGGGAACTAGAGGGACAATTGGCTATATTGCCCCAGAAGTATTTTCTAGAAACTTTGGAAGGGTTTCACACAAGTCTGATGTCTATAGCTATGGAATGCTGATTCTAGAAATGGTTGGAGAAAGAAAGGGTATTGATATTGGCATTGATCAAAGTACAGAAATCTACTTTCCAGAATGGATATACAAGCGTCTTGAGCTAGATGAGGAACTTGGGTTGCATGACAATGTGAATGACCAGGCAAATGAAACTGCAAGGAAGATGATTATAGTTGGCCTGTGGTGCATACAAACTGATCCCTCACACCGACCATCAATGAGTAGGGCGATGGAGATGCTAGAAGGGAGCCTGGAATCCTTGAAAATCCCACCTAAGCCTTTCTTGTCTTCTCCCTCAAGATCACCAGTAGAATCTTCAACTAACACAATTCATAACATTGTGTGATTCACAATGCATAGTTCTACTACAAGGGCAAAATAAGCATTTCCAGTGAGAACTAAGTAAATTGTATCTCTTATGTGGTTCTCTGCATACATCTGTCAAAACTTGGTGAATTTGTAATGCTTGAACAAGATATTATGATTAGCTTTCATCTGAAACTAGTTATTATTCTATGAGTGCTAGAGTCCTGAGTCATGATTATTATCCAACTAGTTATTATTTGTTAAATTTTAATTGTATTATAGATGCGTGCCAAGGCCTAGAGAAGTAGTTACCAGTGTTTTGGAATTCACATTTTTCGAAGGGCTTAAATGCTAGGCTGGGGCTAGTTACATTCAGTAAGATTTAAAAATAAATGGTACATCATTTCCTATGTCAAGATAGTGGTTCAATTTTGGAATAACATTCTGCACCGTCTAGAAATTTACTCTGCACTCGAAGAAATTTTTATATCATTAAAAAATATGCTAACGAAAAAATGGATTAATTATATTTTTAGCTTCCAAAATATCAGTCTCGTATCAATTTGCTTCACAATATATAAAAGTCTTTTAATTTGATCTTCAATTATTAGGGTATTTTGTTCAATGATAAGTTAAAGCGTTTTTTTTTAAACTGAGAAAACCAAGACACCAAAAGCAGAAATTACAAAGATAGCACCGCCCTTAAACCAGGAGAAGGGGGGAGGGGGTTGGGGGGAAGAAACCCAATCAAGAGGCAATTCCCTATGCAGAAAGGCTTGGGCAGCCCAATGAGCAGCTTTGTTCGACAAACAAGGGCTCCAGCTGAAGGTGAAATTCCCTTGCATAGCCATACATCTGGTATCATGAAGGATAGCATTGCACTCCCAAGGGGGAACAGTTTCAGACACACAGAGAAGGATGACCTGCTTGTTATCACCCTCAATCTCAATGTTCGAAAGGTTGAGCGCCTTTGCCATGTGACAAGCCATTCGAATGGCAAGAGATTCACCTTGTAGAACAGAGGAGATAACTAAAGACTTGGCTACTCCATCAATGAGATTACCTGAAGAATTCTGTAAAAGAATGGTAATTGCTCCTTGGCGAGACCCTTTCCTAACAGCCACATATGGTTCAAATTTATTTCATACATGGATTCACACTTCACCAATTTAATCTCCTCGACACAAATTGATTCTAGCCAAAAATCTGAGACAGAAATATGGATTCCTAGACTAATCTTAGTTAAAATGCATATTGTTATTATGAAGATTTCAAAAAAATGGACCTTTTTTAAATAAAAAAAAATCTGAATTCTCTCCATCACATTGTCGTGAAAAAGCCACCTTAATATGTCTTAGTTTCAAATTCAAAACCAGTTATGACATAATTTAAAATTTAAAAATGACATAGTAATTATAGATGGTTGATTTTGAATTCTAATGATGTCCAAACCTTATACATGGTAATGGGGAGGATTTTGTTTTATTTTTTGTTGATAATTGGGAACAGTGTCCTAAGCAGGGTCTTTGGGCCCGTTCAAAGAGCATAAACCCACTGTCACGCCTTGTGCTTCATTGTCAATGCTGGAGAAGAGAACATATACCAACATGATTGTCCAGAGTCCAACTTGTGGAAATATTAGGCAGATCAAATTCCCTTCAACTGTGCTTTACAAGTCCTATAAAAATTTTCCAAGTCAACTGGCATGTTGTCCAGCAGAGAAAACATTATAAAGACTCTTGTTTTTTGAGCAATGCTACTCATATGTGTGTGGAACCCATCTTGTTTTTCAAGCGAGAGCATTTTGTTCCTCTCTCTCTCTCTCTGCTATGATGTTTGTTTTCATTTGCTAAATAGGGAATTTTGAATGGCTTTTCTCTACATTTTAACTTTTTTTGTTGTCTCTCATCTAGCGATTCTTCAGTCTAATGGGCAAGAGAGTATGTACCAACATGGTTGTCCACAATCCTTCAACTGTGGAAATCTTGGGCAGATCAAATTCCCTTTATTTGACATCAGTTATCCTCAATGTGGTTTGTGCAAGGTCGATTGTAGTTTACCAGTTCCAAAAATCAAATTGAAGCACCAATGGTATGAAGTTAAGAAATTCTTGAATAATGAAGCCATAGAGGTTAGTTATAAACCACTAGGACAACTCATACGCCATAATAGTTGCGAAATTTTCAACAACTTGACTCTTCCCAGTAAAGACTCTATTTCCTTTACAATCTCTCCCAGTCTCACCTTGTTCAAATGCAACACCAGCAGCAACAATGAACTTAACCTACACGCACATGATTACTTCCGTGGTAATCACAGTTTCCAAGGCTGCTTAAACCATGCCGTCTACTATACATACCCTAATCCTCATGTACAAACTCCTAACAATCTTCTACGTAACTGCGAGGTTATTCAACTACCAGTGGTACCACCAATCAGGAACCCAAATGTCAGTGATCTATTTTCACTATTGTCTGATGAGTTCACTTTTGGATTGCATGTGTCAAATGAATGTCGCAAGTGTCACGTTAATGGCGGCCAATGCCATGGTGAACAGTTTCATTGCATAATGGATGAGAAACAAGGTACTGGCATTTTCTGCATATCCATGCTGTTATTTCTGTATTAATCAGCAAACAGAATCCAAAATCTTCAATCTATAAAAGCATAATTCACATTACCTAGGTCCGTTTGAATTGAAATGATATTTTCCTTTTACTCTCTGTTTGTTTGGGAGGAAAACATTTGCTAACAAAAAACGGATTTTACGTAAGGAAAAAATTTCTAGAAAATGTTTTGCAGAGAAAACATTTTTTCTATGCTTGGTGGTGGTGGTGGGAAGGTGGAGGCGGAGGCGGAGGCGGAGGTGATGGCAACGGAGATGATGGCGGTGGTTGTGGTGATGATGGTGTGGTGGTGAAGGTGATAATGGCGATGGTATTGTGGTAACATTGGTAAGATTTTATTCTAGAAAACATTTGGTTCCTTTTAAAACTAGACAACATTTTGAGAAATTCTACTTACACCACAATTTTTCCTCTTTACACTTATTTTCTTATTACATTATTAAAAAAATTGAAATTCTCATTGCACCCTTTACAATACTAAAACTAACCCTAAATTAAACCTTTTTCAAAACCCCTACAGGTTTTTCTCGTTACTCCTATTTCTTTTGAATTACACCGGTGTCATGTTACCAAACAGATTATATTTGTCCAGCCATCAATTGTTGCACGTTTTTATAGATTCACTTTTCTTAAAATATCATTTTTTTTCTTCTAAATTTATGATGAGCCTATTCGGTTATACATTGCCAAACAATTTAGATTATTTTGATGTCATGTTGCCGAACAAACTAGATTTGTCCAGCTATCTGTTGCCGCACGTTTACAGATTCACTTTCCTTAAAACATCAAGCATCCATAAAAACATGAAGTGTATACAAATATCCATAAAAACATTCATAAAATCTGTCAATGCAAATATCTTCAAATCTGTCAATGCAAATATCTTCAAATCTGTCAATACAAACATCTATAAAAACACACTGAGATGTTATCATAATCCATATATGTCAATAGTTTTGGTAGTTACTAGATCAAGATTGACAAGCATACGAAATTGATCAACACGAATAATATATATGGGTGATGAAAGCGAATCTAATTACTTGCTATCGGAGGTACTGGATGACTAGAAAACAAATAAATCTAACAAACCTCGTTTATAATAAATTTATGACTATAGTCCATTAACAATGCATTACTAGTCTTACTACAATGAGTAAAAGCATAATCCTTCAATGTGAAAAAAAATAAAACTAGAAATGTTTGGCAATGAGTTACCATACATATGTACTTTCTGTTCGAAAATAGATTACTGAACAAGTATTTTTTGTTCTGCAGTGGGTTATCAGATGTGTATTTTTTGTTCTGCAGTGTGATTCCGGACTATTTGATTTTATTTGGTTCTAGTACATCGAACAAAAGTCGAACAACCTTCTTAAAAAATAAATGAAAAGTACAAAATAAAGAAAAAAAACTCACTATTTCACTTTTTTGTTGGTCTTTCACAACCATTTCTTCGTCCATTGCTTTCTTTTATGATCAAAACAATATGATTCTCACATTTTGAAAGTAAATGTATAGTAGAGAAGAATAAATGAGAAAGGAAGAAAAGAAGTAGAAATTGAAATATAATGGGTGTAAAGAAATAATCAAATCTATTTAATTTTTATCTTTTGTCCTTAAAGGTAATTTCACAAATGGGTAAAATTGGGGAAAGAAAAACATCTCAAATGAAAGGTGTGACAAGGTAAATGTGCTGTGTGAGTAGAATTTCCCCAACATTTTCTTCCCAAATAGACTTGTTTTCTGTTGATTATGAAAAACCTTTTTTTGTTGATTTCATTTTTCATTATACCAAATGCCAGAATACACGGAGAACATTTCTGTCCAAACAAAGAAAGTAGTTAACCTCTAACTAATGTTTTTATCTCTATCATTGGTTGCAGGAAGAAATAACTTGAAATTGATTCTAGGAACAGGTAATTTATAACCTCTTTAACCAATATTTTTATGCATGAGTGTATTTAGATGCTTAGTTCCAATCTGATTAAAAATGTCTAACTGCTTCAGCTGCTCTTGGAATTGGGATTTTATTAGTTCTATTGTTCTACATCATAAGGAAACTCTCACTAAGTGAATCCAGAGTCTTTTGGAAGAATAGATCAGAGAGCTACCAAAATGTTGAGAACATTCTAAAGAATTATGAGTCTTTTTCTCCAAAAAGGTACACTTACTCTGACATAAAGAAAATGACCAATTCCTTTAGAGTTAAACTTGGTCAAGGAGGCTTTGGCTGCGTCTTCAAAGGAACGTTAGAAAATGGCGGCCTTGTGGCAATGAAGGTTTTGAAAGGGCTGAAAGGTAGCGGAGAAGAATTTATTAATGAGGTTGTGGCCATTAGTAGGACTTCTCATGTTAATATTGTAACTCTTTTGGGTTTTTGTTTTGAGGGTCGCAATAGAGCTCTCATATATGAGTTCATGCCTAACGGATCCCTTGAAAGATTCATCTATGATAGGAACTCAACTTTTCGTCAATTGGGAAGGGAAACATTGTACCAAATTGCAGTTGGCATTTCTAGAGGGTTAGAGTACTTACACCGTGGTTGCAACATGCGAATTTTGCATTTTGACATAAAACCTCATAATGTTCTTTTGGATGAGGACTTTTGCCCAAAGATCTCTGATTTCGGCCTTGCTAAATTGTGCCCGCAGAAAGAGAGTATTATCTCACTCTTAGGTACCAGAGGGACGGCTGGGTATATTGCCCCCGAAGTATTTTGCAAAAGTTTTGGGGGGGTATCACACAAGTCTGATGTCTATAGCTATGGAATGATGATTCTAGAAATGGTTGGAGGAAGAAAGAATATCGATGATGGAGTTGATCAGACTACTGAATTATGCTTTCCACATTGGATATTAAGAGGGGAGATTTGCACCGTTAGTACGGCCAGAGCTAAGGTAGTGCGGGTCGTCACAGACGTCATGGCGCCGTGCTACTTCCC